>MU795054.1:0-73762 GCA_027886305.1 Lentinula aff. lateritia
GGAAAAGTATTTAATTACTTAGGGGAAATCGGCAATCTCTCCCCAATATTTCCCTTTATATTTCCCGGCCGGGAAAAGTGTTCCCGTCAGGTGTGCCTTTACTTCTTCCTGTACCCGTTGTGTACATATCGGTGCATATACCCTCATATATCACTCGTATATCCGGTCTTCGATCCAGCAGTCTTTCGCTGATGTTCAAGGCAGTTCAAGCAACAATCTGTTGAACACAAGAACACTATGTACCTTACTGCAACGCAACGCACGCAGCAACGATTTGGCAACCAACCCCCCTCCATTCTCGACCCTTCCTCAAAAATTCCTTTCCAAAGTTTTCTCAAAGATTCCATCACTACTGCAATACTGCACCTTTGGGTCTCACATATCCATACATTCACTCCTTCGGAGTTTCTTACGTCCCCCAAGTATTTGTCCGCGTTGATCACAGGCCCAAACTGCAGCTGGATACTGTGTAGTACACGTCAAATTCAAGCGTATTATGTATACCAATATTTTTGAACCTGCGTTCCAAATTATTGCTGCCGAATTACTGAGTCCTGGCACAGTCGAAGATAGAACACATGGTTATCATTGACGGGAAGAATTGCTATACGAATATAGGGACATGGCCAGACCAGAACGCAGGAAAGAAGAAACGAAGGACACGAGATACAGGTCAGCTGCTCATATTATTATCAGTACCGGTGCGAGATCTATAACTATAAGTACCTCCCAATGCTCCCATCCTGGTCAAGATTCCAGCAGATCTCTTTCCTTGACACAACCTACTATTCATCATGCCTCTTGCTAGTAGCGCATTGCGATACACACGACATGGTTCATTATTCATACGCAGCGCCGTTCGACCAGCGTGTCTCGCGAGCCATACCCAACTAGGACCTTCAATCCACACACACCTGTTCTCCTCATCGCGCTCCCTTTCTGAGAAGAAACCCCAATCAGTCTCTGCGTTCGCTCCGATTGGAGTCGAGGGCGCTATGAAAACGCGCTCCAATCTTCCTATTTCGACCCCTCGCAAAATCTTCTCGGAATTTGCTATCCCTGACCGCGTAGGCATCGTTTCCGGCGGCGGGCGAGGCATAGGACTAGAGATGGCCATGGCATTATGCGAGGCTGGTAAGTTTGGACATTGTAATCTGAACTCTATTTGAGTTCCCACGTGAATTCTTCAGGTGCCCGAGCGATATACTGCTTCGATATTCACGAGAAGCCGACAGAGGAATGGGAGGCTGTTAAGGAATATGTGGGACGGTTAGAGCAGAACCCGTATACGGGCTCACCCTCGCGTTTGGAATACGTCAAAGTCGATGTGACAGACCAATCTGCCGTGTGGAAATGTGCGGAGGAAATAGGCAATAAGGAAGGGAGGATGGACGTGTGTGTTGCGGCAGCAGGGGTTCTGAAACCGGAGAAGGATGTGCTGCAATATCCTGGGGATGAGTTCAGGGAGGTGAGTGAGGCCTGAACCCTTTCGTAGCGGTTTCTTCGTCCTTGTCTGTGGACATTTATTTATCGAGTTTTATAGGTCATGAGTATTAACGTGAACGGCGTCCTGTTCACTGCGCAAGCAGCCGGTCAGCAAATGCGGCGTTTCGGTACCAAAGGGAGCATTATCTTGATCGCTTCGATGAGTGGAAGCATCACTAACCATGTAAAACATCACTGACTAAATGTGGTTGTTTGGAATACTAATCGACATTTCAAGGGCCACGCCTGGATTGCGTACAACACCAGCAAGTCCGCCGTCCTACAAATGACACGAAGCATGGCATGTGAGTTGGGCAGTGAGGGAATTAGAGTCAACTCACTTTCTCCGGGTCATATTTATACCAAGTACGTCCTTTGATCTTGAGTCCTCGCTTCCGCAATTCACAAGCACAGGATGACTGCCCAATACCTTGAGCCACAACCGCAGCTTGAGGAAAAGTGGAGCTCTCTCAACCCCTTGGGCCGACTTGGCCGAGTGGACGAAATGAGAGGCGTGGCAGTTTGGCTTGCGAGCGATGCCTCTACGTATTGTACTGGATCCGAGTGAGTCTCTTGGTCTTGTCCTGACTTGATTGAAGTCAACGCAGTTTGCTCGATTCAGTATCCTTGTTGATGGGGGCCATCATGCGTGGTAAGGCTCGGAGTCGTGATAATACCCTTTTTTTTCACTTGGTGTCAGTCTGTGTTGTGTATATGTGGGGAATCAGGTCAAGATTCAATTTCCTTTGGCAAAAAAAAAGACCTTCAAATATAAAGATTTATGTAGAGTAGTGTTGCAGTATGGGCACATATCATCGGGAGTTACAGAGTTTTTGCATAAGTAGTAGCAATATCGCCAGTTTGATCCTCTGCTTATCCTACGTGTGACGATGGTGTTGAACATGGCCTGCAATTGAAATGAAATCAGGATCAGGAAACGACCTCAAGACGCAGTAGTGACGGCGCTGAATTTGTCGTTGTTGCCATTGCTGTCGTCTTTCTCAAGCTCGCCGTTGACCTTGCCTTCCTCGACTTCACTCATGCACATTGAAAGAAGAGCTGCCCGTCTAGAATCTCAAGCGCAGGTCCCATGCGCCTGCGATTGGCACCAATAATCGTCCAATGATGCATCCTGATGCGTCTTATCTATTTGCATCCATTGGGCTCTCCCTCGGGCACGGCCGAGCAAACACTGGTTCGTCGGTGATACTGAGCTTCGAGTCGTATAAAGTTGAATTCTTGTATCGGATGTAGTCGTTGAAAACTCCGTAGCTTCTCGATGAGCACGCATTATTGAGTGATAGGATCTGAGTATGATGTATTATTATTGATGGCCAGTAACATAGAGAAAGTTTCGTGGGACCTTCACAATCCATCACTTTTGACCAAAACTTGTTCCTCATGAATCATGATATGTCCGTGCCCTTCGACTGAGAAATCTGAGAGTTCTGCAGCTTCATATAAACAGTAACTTCAATACCTCTGGTCATCGACTTCCTTCAGACTTTCACACCGTTGTGTGCCTGTATCTGTATCTCGAGTTCTCTATCCCATGTCAAACCAATGCTTCCAGTCTTCTCGAGGGCCATCGATGTGCTCATGTTATTTGGATACTATTCAAGGGCATGCTCATTGGAAAATTGGACGGTATACACAGCGTAGGCTACGAGAAGGTCGGGTTGCAATCTGAATGTGCGTTTCCCTGCATTTTCGTTTCCATCTTGTCTGAGTCTCCAATTCTTCAATCACAGATAATCGTGGCGCCCTCCAGATGACAAGTATTGACAAAGAGATCAACTATCATTTCGACGTGTTAACACGTTATTTTTGCATTCGGTCTTGTCTCCAGGACCGTACCAGTGTACGATAGTGGCATCATGATACGAGTAGTGCCAGAAATCCTATAGCACACCCGGTTGCGTGGTCTCATCAGGTTTTGGGATTTGCTATTTCCTTTTCAGGTTTCAACGCTCAATAACCTGTTGGTCTTAGCGGCGCTTCCCAGTTCCGTACAAGAACATTAATTCAACCACCTTTCATTGGACAATCTCTGACAATGTGGTACCTCAGCTTCTGTAGTTCTGCGAACGTGTGCCCATCACAAACGAGTCCCCCATAACAGACTCGATCCTCCCTGACATCCTTTTAACTCCTTTGAGCCGCTGACATCGATGCTAATATGACGACTTGCCATTTGTACTGTCAGTGTATCGCTGCAGTCTTCATTCAATCGTGTAACATGAAGCGTAAGGATTTTGACTACCGTCGAAGCTGGCCTCGAGTTCACGTCTAGAAACGATTCATAGGGGTTTCAGAACACACTACAATGTGGAAAGGAACAGGTACGTGTCATGTCTGGGCCCATCTCATTCAGAGTCTGACGCGGGAAACTATTTACAGGACACGGCTCTATCCATGTCTCTATCCATCCCTTCGAATGGGGCGAGTCAAATCAGCAGCGGAAGCCCGAATCGGAGCCTCGGCAATAGACGATGGGTCGAGTGAAATTGTGTTTGGGGTATGTTTAACCTTGATTCCACGTTAGCGATCTGTGTGATGACAGAAGAATTTTCATAGGTTCAATCAATGGGGTGCGATTTCGGATTCACCACTGTCGACGTCGAAGGTATATCCCGGATATCTACCTACGAAGGCCATGCGAATCCCGAAAGACGGTGGGTACCGGAACTCACACATGCCTTCACCATCGAGATTGCCCCAGCGGAGTTTGTGATAGACAATGTTTGTATGTAGTTTTCCGGAGTGCGCGATGACCAAGATTTTTTGGACTGCTTCAATCGCGTTGTGAGTGCGGCCGATGAGCAATCCGCAAGCAATATGTGTGAACAGAACAAATCAAGCTTTCTTTTTCTTTCCTTCGAATTCTTCTCGAGTTCAGGACGATCTCGGCTCTGTTGATGACTCATTGCTGACCTGGCAGATTCCCGTACTCAGTCCCATTCGGGTTCCATCATCCTGCAGGGAAGGTTTATGAACATCCTTAGTTCTGAGACAAGTGAGTATCTACTAAATTTATCCAGGACTACGTTTGACATTCCTTTATTACAGAATCGAAATTGGGTTTGGATTTCAATATGGTATATGATCCCAAATCATATCCGAAACTTGGAATCTGGTATAGCTACGTATTGTTGTGTTCAAAGTTTCCCAACATGAAATGCCAGTGAATATGGGAGGATACCCTCTTCCAAAACATTTCACTGTAGGAGAAACTTTGGACATAGCAGTGTGTAGTAATTTACGTATAGAATGGTATGTGATTCTATACGTAAATTCTAGTTCAGTGTAACTTATGTTGTATTGTCCTTCTGCAGATTGTTCTATGATCAAGACTGCAGCCTGCTTTATTTTACCAAGTTTGAGGTTGTATGGTTAGTTTTCATGATTATTTATATCTTTCTATGCAAACTGTTGATGTGGTTCATTAGGTTCTTTAATCAAGTTCTGGGGTGAGTAATCATTATCATGCATTATCAATCAATTTTTCACACTTCTTTACTGTAAAGGTTAGGTACCTGAAGGCTGAGGTAGTGCAAAAATCGGGTTTACCTGCTTTGGGCTGAATACTGGTGAGCTATTGCACATTCTACACGATCACATGATCTTCTTTAGAACCATGCGCACTGTACAGGTAACCAAATAAATACAAACTCAAATGGGTATATAACCAGGGAAACAATATTTGGTATCGTTCCTGCCTCTCTCTCTTTTCATCCCTCATCCCCACACCTGAAGAATAACACTGATCTGTGAGTCCTTCGATGACGTCAACTTCGAATTTGGAAATTCCTGCAAAGACCGAGGATGCTTCCGAACGCGATAACGTGTTGAAGAACAGCAAGGCGCGGAAAGATGACGGAGTCCACGATGTCAATGAGACTTATAAAACCATCCTCGCGCATATAGCTGAACTAGAGGATGTCTTGGTTCGAACCGAGCTGGGGTTAGTTTTATTGCAAGATGGCCAATCGCAGAATAGAAAGGTTGGATTCGAGGGAGTGGATGTTTGGCGCCGTGAGATTCAACAGTAAGATGATCTTTTCCGGTGGTCCTTGACGATGACATACCACCGTACACATAGGATTCGCGCCCAAGCAATGGCACCAACATTGATCGCTGTGACCGGCGGTGAGTACACTAAAAGAGCCACTTACTTGAAAAAAGGCCTTGATGATTCTGGATAGCGACCGGGGCTGGGAAAAGTACTCTGCTAAATGCATTGCTTGATCGTGGGTACTCGAATTCAGAGATCAAGGAAACTAATCAACTTTGCTGCTCACAGGGATAATTGTACCGACAAGCGGTATGCGAGGTCAGTATCCCGAACTGTGTAGAATTTGAATCAATGCGCGAATTTTGATCTCTTGTTGCAGCCTGTACCTCTGTAGCGACTAAGATTTCGTACCACTCCGAAACTAGTATCACAGCTGAGATCGATTTTCTCACTCGAGAGGAATGGGCGATTGAAATACAAATGGGACTAGGGGATATCAAAGACAAAGGTGAAGAGAATGAGAATGACAATTTGGAAATACGGGCGAACGCTAAAGGTTTGAAACACGGAAAGAAAAGAGCAAAGACGAAAGAACAGAGAGGTTTTGGAATGGCCTGGGATAAGGTGCGTGCATCTCCTTTCATAATTGCACTGTTTATTCTTCTTCTCATTGTTACTCTATTTGCGTCCTGTGCTATGCTGCATTTAAGGATAAATTGGCTCATTTTTGACACTAGATCCATGCAGTATACCCCAACTTGAGCCCAGACGAGTTCGCAAAGTTCACGACTGCAGAGGATGTCCTATTTCATTCAGCCTTTGATGGTGAGTAATATCCTTTCCAAAGGTCCGTTTCATATCATTCATGCTCAACACTCATTTGTATCATCATAGGGATTACTAAAAGACTTGGAGCATCCGAAACGATTACTTGCGACACCTCTGCGGAGTTTGCGAAAGCTATATCAATTTATATTGATGCAAAACCCGTTCAGAATCAATCGTCTCATCGCCAAGCTATGCCCAGTCATGTAGATGGCGCCTCATCGACACTACACTCCTCCGGTGCACTCTGGCCCTTAGTTCGAGAAGTGCACATACGTTGCAATGCCAAATGTCTTTCGACCGGTGCTACGTTGGTCGATCTTCCTGGTCAGTCTTTCCGTTGCTCATACTACGGAGTTTGTCCGAACTTCCATGACCTGCACCTATTGCCCGCCGTAGTCAACGTCAGTGTTCATTATCACTTACAGGCATAGGCGACTCCAACGCCGCTCGGAGTGCGGTTGCCGAGCGATACTTGGCACAATGTGATTGTGTTTGGGTAGTGGCACCGATCCACAGGGCGGTCAATG
Organism: Lentinula aff. lateritia; assembly: GCA_027886305.1. NCBI lineage: Eukaryota > Fungi > Basidiomycota > Agaricomycetes > Agaricales > Omphalotaceae > Lentinula > Lentinula aff. lateritia. The sequence goes on from MU795054.1 coordinate 6,856, forward strand.
ATGAACATGCGAAAGGTGAGTTTGATTCTTCACTCAAAGTCACCTTTTGGAATGTGTCCTTGTATCTGTATCTGACCTTTTCTGCAGAACTTCTCGATCGAGCGTTCAAGACACAACTTCTCAGTAAGTTCTGCTTCATACCATTCAGATATGTACTCACACTTTTTTCGTGCTAGTGGGTGAGTCCTACTTTCATCTTGGTACGCAGAATTAAGTAAGCATTCCAAATTTCACAGACGGAAAATTAAGGTTTGTTTCTTTCGCGTTTGCACACACTGCTCAACCTACGACTAATCTCTGTGTCAAAATTAGTCGAAACTCGAAAGACTCGATAACCTTTATAGGTTCGTATCTACTTTCTGACTCAATCTGTGAAAACGGTATTCATGAGAGCTTTCAACATACAGCGAGCAAATGCGATGACATCCTGGTCTCTGAAGCAATCGAGGATCTCGACCTTGCAGACACGACCGAACTTAGACAATTCAACCACGATATAGAACAGAAGGAATCAGAATTATCTTATTACAAGAAGATACTTCAGGGTAAGCCTATCCAAGTCGTACGGGGAGAGAAATGTTTTCATTATTGTATCAGAATCACGGTTTCCAATGTCCGGGTCAACATCGAATGAGGAGCTCCCCGAGCATAGAGCGCAGCTTTGCCAAACAACTCCAATCGTTCCTTCTCAACCGACGGCTAAGCGAAATTCGGATGTCCCGAACTTCAATACCGGTCCCAATAAGAAGATCAAATCCGAGGTTGTTTTGGGAAGCTACAGTGCCGTGTCTGATTCGACGACCTTCAATACCTCTCAATTATCTCATGATCTTACTCTGGGAGTTCAAGCCCATACCCAACACATTCAAGCGATGAGGGAAGTTGATGTCAATGACTCGCAGGTCTACATAGAGGGTCTAAGGAAAGAACTGTTTGTTCTGCAGCAAGGTAGGGTTGATTTCATTTCTCGGGAACGAAATGAGGTTGGTGCTTTATCATTACAAGGATGGAGTTGTGTACCGTTTGACGAGTTTTTGTATAGACCTTCAAACAGCAACTAAGAGAAAACGTTTATTGTGAATTGGAGGATATCATTCGAGGTTTGTGTCAACTCACAATTCCGTCGATCCTCGAACCAATCCAATTCTTATACTTTCGTTATATGATATTGATATGACGTCTGAAGATGCAAGTATGTGCAGTCAATTCTGAATATTCATGTCTGTAGATTTGAACGGGGGGTTCCACATCTAGGTGTCATGAATATGGACGGGTTTGATTTCCCTGTGTTCACTTGTTCTAGTCGAAATTATCTTAAGATAAAAGGCGGGTATCCATAACTTTTCTCTTGCTTGCTTTATTCATGATTCCCTGGTTCAGATTCCGCCTCTGATGAGCGGTGTGCGCACTTGGATATCGTGCAGACAGAGATTCCTCTCCTACAAGAATGGATTCACCAAATAACCAATAGCTCACACCAGAAAGAGCTAGGGCTCATGTCGGATATGTTGAACACTGTGGCTCAAGCAGTGAAAACCTTCTGTCAGGACAATGCTGGAGGACTCACTACATCTGAACAAACCGCGATCAAAAAAAAATGGAGATCGAAGGGCACCGCCTCAGGCAAAGTCGAAAACCCCGAAGCCATCGCCGTACGTTTACAGAAAGTAAATTCAATCTCTACTCTTGAATTCATAACGCTGTACCAATCACTTGTTGATTTCGTCAGATCCTTGATCCCTGCGTTGAAAGTCTATCATTATACCAAGTGTTCCAGGAAAATTTGGGACGGGACATCCGTCAAGCTGCCATGGATGTGCGTTCATTTTTGTTTCCTTACGTCGAAAAGTTTATGCCCATTTAGGCAGCATCGGAGGTATTGGAGCTGTATGAGTCTACCGTAACGGAGTCTAAGATGCACGGAAATACATACCGCGCAGGTGGGCTAATCAGTAAAATCAAGACACCCAATAACCTTGGTGCATACAGTGATCCGCCATCACGGTGAATTCAATTCATCGAATGGGCTCGACCTCAACCTGAATAAAATTCTCACCTCCACAATGAAGGAGGGTCTGGCCCATTCATGGGCAGCATTCTTCAATAAGCACCATTTCGACTCTTTGGAATCGGACGTCATCAGTGTTATCGGGGAATTTCTAGTCAAACTGTCCAATGAAGTGTCTTTATCCACGATCAAAAGCTTTCTTGAAAAACGCAAGGATGGAGTCATTAATGAAGCGCGTATATTTGTTCAGCATGCCACTCGCAAAGTGCAGCGCCAGATCGACCAAGAGCAGAAGAGTCTGGCTCGGGGACTTGGACCTCACATACAAGAACTCTTGATGGCTACGTATATTGAAGCGGGAAAAATATCAGGAAAAGGTTGCGCCCAAGAACAAAAGGTCTCTATATCTGCACCTATTCCAGGCGTAAACTTACTCCCTTCTAGAAAATCATGCATGAATTCATCGACGAAGAGGCAAATACTTTGTTCAAGGGGCTGGCAGATTTTCTCATAGAGGGTGTGAAAAGCATTTCCCGAGATGTGGAAGAGTCGATAAAAGCTGACTGTGAACATCTTGCACAGAAGGTATGATTTCACCACGTAAAATCTCGAACTGAATTTCCCTCAGGTTGAATTCACGGTTGCTGATCTCTGGAAGCCGGATCGCAAAGTCCTCCCATCGCAAGTGCGGGCGGCTCTTGGTAATGTAGAATCAGTGGCTGATGGTATTTTGCTGAGTGATCTAAGACGAAGTGGAATGTTGGTCTAATTGTTGTAATTACTGTTATGTGTGTATCGGGAACATAAATAAGATTATATGGTGCAGCGGTTTTTACAGTCCCATCACGAAAGCAGACGGTTTTGTACAGTTACATGCTCAGCATACTCCTACACGTATTGGACTTCGAGAAGCTTTTCCCTGTTTTTCCTGGCGCTATGAATTGAAGCTGTCAGGTGGTCAAACAAATAGGCGTAAACTAGAATTTTCAACTTGAAGTCGAAAGTGGAATTTTGTTCTCCTAGTTTCCACTCGAATCTCTGCACGCAACGAGCTCACTGCAACATTCAGAAGCATCTGATAGCATCTCATTCAGTCTCACAACTTCTCACAATGAATCACCCAGGTCTTGACAATGCAGATCTTGAACCTGAGTGTACTGCCATGAATGATTCCTATAACACCATCATCATCAGTATCAGAGAGCTGGAAAGTGTCTTGGGTTCGGCTAACCTAGGATCAGTTTTATCGCAAGATGGGGCAGAGATTGGGGATGACGGGGATGGTAGAAAGGAAAGGTTGGCTAGAGTGGATATTTGGCGTCGCAAAATCTTACAGTGAGTCTATTCCATTTAGTAACCCAGTAATTCCACTGACCAGCTGCTGTTGCTGCAATGATGAATCTACAATGAATGATTCCATAGAATCCATAGCCAAGCAATTGCTCCAACATTGATTGCTATAACCGGTGGTGAGTGCATTAGTATAAAAGAGTGTAAGTAAATCCCGATCTGACCTGAATCCATATAGCTACTGGTGCCGGGAAGAGCACCCTGCTAAATGCACTTCTTGAGCGTGAGTACATATCTGACAAGATCTCAGAAGACTTGATCTGAAAAGCCTCGATAACAGAGATGATTGTACCCACCAGTGGCATACGAGGTAGTTATTTATATTGATTCAGATGAAAGACATGGCTTAACCTTTTTGTAACTTAGCCTGCACCTCTGTTCCCACCAAGATTTCATACCATCGTGAACCCTCTATTACTGCAGAAGTTGTATTTCTCACCCAAGAGGAGTGGGCAAATGATGTTCAGATGGGGTTAGGTGATTTTACGGATGATCATGAGGAGGATGACGAATGCCAAGAAGCAGCTCAGCAGAGACATCAAAGTAGAAATTATCCTTATTCGAAGAAGAAACACAGTTCAGGGATGGAGAAATATTCTTTAGCTTGGGATAAGGTAGGCACCATTTTTTGTACCAATGTTTCTCAATTTTCTATTGTTCGTAGATTCACGCTGTATATCCAAACATGACGCCCGCCGAGTTTGTAAAGTTCAAGACAGCAGAGGAGATTCTATTGAATCCTTTGTTTGCTGGTGCATGATTCCCTTGACTCTTCCTCTCCACGTATTGAATAGCTTATATATTGTAAGAAATCACTGAACAACTTGGGAAAATTAAGACAATTACCTGTACAACATCCGAGGAATTTGCGGAGGCGATCAAACCATACATCGATGCAAAGCCCAGTCTCATTAATTATATGCAGGCCGAGACAACCAGTGCATTCTGGCCCTTAGTCTGAGAGGTACATATCCAATGCAATGCAGAATGTCTTCGCACTGGAGCTACGCTGGTTGATCTCCCGGGTGAGTTTTCCCTTTACTAGTTCATCATGACTCTAGATAATGAATTGGCTCTTGTTTCTTGACTATACATAGGTGTGGGTGACTCCAATGTTGCCCGAAATACGATTGGTAAATCCTACTTAGAGCAATGTGATTGTGTATGGGTGGTGGCACCCATACATAGGGCGGTAAATGACGGACTTGCGCAATGTGGGTTGTTTCCTCTGCTTTGTTCTAAAGAGTCCTGAGTTGGTGTTTATTTTGTTTTCGCAGAGCTTCTTGATCAAGCGTTCAAAGTACAACTTCTTAGTAAGTGTCATTGTGTATGAATTGCAATTCGTTATGATTGTTTTTTTGTAGTGGGTAAGCTACATGGGAGATATCAGTACTTTGATTTCTGAGCATTTTTCGTTATACAGACGGAAAACTCAGGTTCATTTACTGTTATGTTCATCCGGTTCAGTGATCAACTATACTCATGGGAAACTTTGCTAGTCGTCAAACAAAGGATTCAATAACTTTCATTGGTTGGCTCTTTCTTCTCTCACCTAATGTCCTGAACACATGCTGAATCCCATGTAGTAACTAAATGTGATGATATGTCTGCCTCCGAAATCATCAACAATCTCAACTTAAGAACACATGAGCTATTCCAACTCAATTTTGACATTCAGATCAAAAAGAAAGACTGTACTCAACTTAGAAATGTGCTTCGTCGTAAGTCAGTCCTGCTAAACAAAGGATGAGTCAATGCTTCACATGTCATTTCTCAAGTATTACAAGAAATCAAGTCCGCAAAAATTGAGGAACTTAAACAGCTTCAAATGCAGCTTGCAACATTAGAAGTGAAGTCTATACCTACCGTTAACCTCAAGTGAAAATTGGACCCATATGGAAATGAGGATTCACTTCGTTCTACCAAAAAGATGAAATTTATTAATCACACAGAAGTTCAAGTTTCGGTAAGTTCTTACAACTTCCATGGTTCGAACTTGTTCATTACATTATTAAACCCCAGGATGAAGCTCAATTGCAAGACAATATCAATAAGTTGAGAGATGCCATTGACGATCATGACCAGTATGTGAAAAAGATTGAGCAAGAATCATTGGACCTGAAGTGAAGCAAATTTGATCTTGTTGCCCATGCAAGAGCTAAGGTGAGTACTTAGGTTCAGTACACTTTCTTTCTAACCATAACTCACTATTGAATTCCCAGGCGTGCAAGAAAAGGATAAAGAAAGACGTGTGTATCGCATTGGGAGAAATTGGCATTCAAGGTTACTTTTGCAGTAGATTGAATTTGTTTTCCAATTCACTTTTATTAAGCAGATGAACACAATGTGGCCTCTCAAGATGCTGATGCTCAGTATATCAATGGTAAGTTCTGTTTTCTCTAGATCTTTCAATCAAGTTTTCAATCATACATTTGTAGATCCAATGGATGTCAGCAAACTTGACTTTCCGGTCTTTACCTGTAGTAGCAGAGAGTATATCCAAATGAAACGTAGGTTCTAAATCTTTTTTTCATCTTACTTGGGTCCTCATTGGAATTCTTTTTGTATCAGGTCTTGTTGTTGATGAAGAACAAGATGTGCCGCACTTCATGAATACTGACCGAACAGAAATTCCTCTCCTTCAAAGATGGATTCACCAAATAACAACTAGCTCACAAAAGAAAGAACTAGGACTAATTCGCAATCTGTTAAATATCTTGGTGCAAGAAGTGAAGATGTTTTGTAAGGACAATGCTGAAGGTCTTAGCGAGTCAGAGCGAACTACGGTCAAAGAAAAGTGGAGCGCCAAAGAAACAGGCATTGGTATGCATTTACAAAAGGTAAATTTTACTTTCTCGCTGAGACCATGTACTCATTTTCCTCAAGATCATGAGCACCCTCGTTGAAGATACAATGTCTCAACACAAGAATCTGTTCAAGAATCAACTGGAAAAAGCTATACTCCAAGCAGTGAATGGTGTAAGTCTCCTTGTCTATCCTACTCTTGAGCTAGAAATGTTGAAAATCATGCCATTAAGGTGGCCCTGAAACTACTCAATTTTTATGATTCCAAGATCACTTTCATGCATGGAAACATGTTTCGGGCAGGTAGGTTATTTTGTTATAAATCCTCATCTTACACCTCTCAGTCCTCACCACAGTAATTCGTCATCATGGCCTTTTTGACACTACCTTGGGATCCGACTTCAATGAAGCACTCATTGCTGACATGAAAAAGGTCATTGCTCGGCAATGGGCTGAATTTTTCGAATGTAATCATTTTGTATCTCTGGAATCGGCAGTTCTCAACACTGTGACCACTTTCTGGGATGGGCTATCAGGCGAAGAGACAATATTACCGATTCGAGCATTTTTTGAAAGACACAAGGATGACATGATCAAGCAGGCAAACATTTTTGTCAAGCACACTACTCATGACGTGCAATGCCTAGTGAAGGAAAAACAGAAGAACTTGTCCAGGGGAGTTGTACATCAAATGAGAAAAATGTTGATGAACACATACAATGAAGCCACAAAGATTTCAGGGAAAGGTTGTGCACAGAAACAGAAAGTACGTACTAGTTGCAATTATATTCTTCTGATAACACATCCTTTAAATCCATGTAGTCAATCATGCACCAATTCATCGAAGAAGAATCGGAAACTGTATTCAAAGAACTGGCCGAATTCCTGATAAATGGTTTTGGGAACATTTCTCAAAGTGTCGGAGATCACATCTAAGCTGATTGCAGTCATCTTGCTCAGAAGGTATAGTCTGCGACAACTCCATCGAAAACTCTAGACTAAGATTACATTCTCAGGTAGAATTCACCGTAGCTGAGCTGTGGAAACCAGATCATAAGGCCCTCCCATTGCAAGTTCGCGCGGCTCTCAGCGATGTAGAACGAGTGGCAGATGGTATTACACAGATGCTTGCACAACAAATGACAGAATAAGCAAATGCCTGGCCTGAGGGAACATCTGTCTTGTAATTTTTTTGTGCCTTGTCGTATAAATTGTAATTGTTGTCAACTACGTGGACAGAGAAGATTGATTCGTCTCGACGAGGTACTTTGAGTCTGTGACTCGGGTGTGGTTTTAGCAAACTATGAGAGATAGACGGGCATGCGCGGTTGACATTTCGTAGTATGTCGGGGAAGTGCTGCGACTCCAACCGTCACAAGTCATGATAGTGATCAGATAATAACAGAGGAATTTAACAGAGAATACTTTAGCGGAGAGAATAGGAGCGGAAGCAATTCGGCCGAGTAACTCGATATCACGTGGAGCCGACGTTAATTACGCGTTGGGGATTGGGTAACGACCGAGTAACTCTTCCTCTGAACCCTTCACTCATCTCCATCTCCAAGCAACAAAATGGTCAAGGCTGTCGTTCTTGGTGCTGCAGGTACCGTAGCCATTAACCTGAATATTCGACAAATATCTAAGACATAATTCGAAGGCGGTATCGGTCAACCACTATCCCTTCTGCTGAAGTGCAACCCCCTCATCACAGAGGTATGTTTTCATCAGATCCCAGCGATCTCAATAAATTCTCATGCTATGCTATAGCTTGGTCTCTATGATATCGTGAACACCCCTGGAGTTGCTGCGGATCTTTCTCACATCGCGACACCTGCTAAAGTCGCGGGCTTCTTGCCACCGGATGAAGGACTGACGAAGGCATTGACTGGTGCTCAACTTGTGATCATTCCTGCTGGTGTGCCGCGTAAACCCGGAGTGAGTAGCATCGATGTATCCGGCATAAAAGATTTCCTGAACAGTCATTCTTTCTTTAGATGTCGAGGTAAGAGTTCAACGCATATCGATTACACATCTATTGATCGCTAAATCACTTGAACTCTAGGGATGACCTTTTCAAGGTAAATATATGATTCAGTTTGAAGTATCGACTGTTGACACACGGATATCAGATCAACGCAGGCATTGTGGAAGGTCTTGCTACTGGCATTGCTACCACTGCTCCGAAGGCATTCGTACTTGTCATCTCCAATCCTGTGAACTCCACGGTTCCCATCGTCGCTGAAGTCTTCAAGAAGCATAATGTCTTTGACCCGAAGAGGTGTGTTCTCTCTGCTGTTGCTAATTCCTCGGTTTCTCAATTGTCGAATCCTCATAGGATCTTTGGTGTCACCACCCTTGACGTCGTTCGCGCATCCACATTTGTCGCCGATATTATTGGCGATCTGTCAAAGGCTCCCGATGTTGTTGTTCCAGTTGTTGGTGGACATAGCGGTGTTACCGTGAGTCGCAATTTTTCCAGATTTAAACACATCTCATTCATGGCGTAGATCGTTCCTCTACTCTCTCAATCTTCCCATCCTCTTCCAAGTGGATTCTCAGGCGAGAAATTGGACGCGCTTGTCAACCGCATTCAATTCGGTGGTGATGAAGTCGTCAAAGCTAAGGACGGTGCAGGATCGGCTACTCTTTCGATGGCGTATGCTGGTGCAGAGTTCGCAATTAAGGTGATCAATGCCATGAAAGGGCAGAAGGGCATTATTGCGCCTAGCTTCGTTCATCTCACGGCCGACCCTGCTGGCGGTGAAGCTCTGAAGAAAGAGATTGGCGCCGACCTTGAATATTTCTCTGCTCCAGTGGAACTTGGGGTTCGTAAATTCTTTTTTTTCTACGCTGAACCTCAATCTACCCTTCCCTTGTAGCCTGATGGTGTTATCAAAATCAATCCTCTTGGCAATATTACCGATGCTGAAAAGAAGTTAGTGGAAGCTGCTGTTCCTGATCTCACGAAGAACATCCAGACTGTACGTTGATGATCATTATCTTTCGGAGTATGATTGACTAATGTTGTGTCTACTATTATCAATATAGGGAATCGCATTCACCAAAAAGTCTAACTTGTGAATGATTGGAGTATCAATGTAAACACTAGATTCAAGTTTCTTGTAAATATGAACGTAGAATCGAAATGCTTGTAAAGTAGATTTTCTGAATTGCCCTGTACGCCCCCATGTTTACGGCCATGCGGATACATACTCTACGTATTACACAGCTTTTGGAAAATCTTGAGATGTGATGAGATGAATAATATAGATAATGTATGTGTTGGTGGCAAACATCTTTCGACTTTGAACTCTTTTCCCAGCTGTCCCAAGTCTCCTCATCGTCATGAGTTGTGAGACGAATTGAGCTCAAAATCAATGTCGATTTGCCAAGTTGGGCACTGCTGATCGTATCAAGTGCCAATATGAAAAGGTGTGCGCCCGCCGCTTGTTCCGGACTTCCGACGACCCAAGAATACTCCATGCTGGTACAATCAATTTGTATAAGTAGACTCTTCCACCCTTTTTCCTCCAACTTCAATGTGCTCGTAAAGAGCTCATTATGAGCAGTGTCGCCAATTTGACCGATGCCCAATTGAGAGCGCTGTCTGAGTGTATCACTCATGGACGGATAGGACAAGTGAGTTCTTTTTTTCTGCTCATTTTTCCCGCTTTTACTAACGGCTACTACTGCACAGGGCATGAGCTGTTCGTTCTTCTTTTGATCGTTTTTCTCTGCTCTAATCTCACTGTAACTTCCCTAGATGCTAGTGTAGTACTATTTGTGAGCCTTTGTTTCACCTCTATCGAATTCTGCGGATTGTTCATGGCTTATTCGGAATTTTTCTCAGTTGTATGATTATTCCTTGACCGTATGGAACGAGGTGCACGTTGTTGTATGGGATTTCTACTGAGACTCGAGTCCTGAACAGCTTTTGACAGGCAAAATACGTGTGGGGACCTTGTCGACTTACTTTAAGCTCTATTACCTTCGTCGTCGCTCGATATGCTGCAATGGCGACCGCTATCATTGCTCTTCTACCCGTCCGTGTAACCCCAATTCTGATGTCTGATCTTCAAACCGATTTGCTGCTCTCTCAAGAACGCTAGTGTCCCTGCGATAGACAGTACAGCGACTGGTGAGCTACAATCTCTGTTCTCTGATAATAGACTAACCATTGACCACCAAGTATTTCGCTTGATTGCAATTATTGCGTCCGAACGTGAGTATATATATATTCGCTTTCCAACAGCTGTCTTCACGAATTTGGCTTGCATTGAACTAATTTTGGACAACTCAGTCATATTGGCAGTTAGGACTTGGGCCATATGGGGTAGGAGTCGTAAAATACTAATAATGCTAATTTCCTTTTCTGTGGTGAGCCTGCCATACACCATTTTTCGCACAGAAAATCTAATGAGATGTGCTTTTTTAGGCTGCAATAATACCTGCTGCGACTATTGTAGCCGAGAGTATCGTCTCAAATCATGGTGTGCCCTTTTCCTGTCAACGTCTTTCTGTTGATCATGACCACCCATCATAGTCGTGCCACTGGTCAATGAAGAATTTCAGGATATCTGTAGCTTGACCATCAGCAATATTTCAGAAGGGTTCATCGGACCCTACGTTGTAGCGATGCTTTACGAATTTGGTCCTTCCTACATTTCGCTGCTAAGAACCGTCATATCTGACAGTTTATCTTCCAGTGACATTGACGCTTTCCTTAATACGCATTATTAGTTGGCGCAAAACCATCCCTGCGCGCATACGTGCTCCTATCATCGATACTCTCTGGAGAGACGGTCAGTGGATTAAGCTTCTTCGAGCTTTCTTGCGTAGTTGAACGCTCTTGATGATATTCATAGGTGTATTATACTACTCATTCATGTTGAGTACGTTGCAATCCTTGGCCAAGAAAAGCCGCCATGTTTCATGTTTCTATTCTAGTCCTCGGGTTCGTTAACATCGGACTGGTTTTGCAGCAGGGAGTACGTCTAGTTCTTTTTTACGCCGACCTTTATTAAAAGATGTTTTTTTCAGGTTCCGCAAGTACGAACAGGAGGCGCTGAGTAGGTGTGACTCACTAAAATTAGCACATAACCTCAAGTAACGGGTGTTCAGGTTGCAAGCAGTCTTACATAGCATCCTCTCTACCCGAATCGTCCTAGTAAGCATGTCGACGGGTGGTGCTGCTGTCGTTGCCTAACATGTTTGCGTAGCATCTCGCTGCTTCAAATGATCCCAGAGACATCGCCGCGCCTGGATGCTCTGTGTACCAGACTGGAATACAATTTACAAGCGAGTTTGCTACTGTGGGTAACAGTGGCTTCAATGCTTCTCAGTTTGAACATGGCCCAATACTTGAAGGAGAAAGATGAGGGTATACAATGGAGGCATCGATATTAATTATTAGTTCCGGCAGATGGGGAAAGAGACCGGGTCCCCGGTCTACAATTCTCGGTTGTATATCACCGTGCGTACTGGGCTCTTCGTCTCATAGTCAAGATTTGCATGGACACACCAAGGCCGTCTTGTAGTACCAATTACCCCGTAGACTACATATTTACGTGGATTGTTGACCGTGTCTTGCCGATGAAAATGGAGTCGTGGGTATGTTTGTCTAATTTAGGGTGTGTTTATTTTGAGCCGCCAGACCCAGAACCTTAACGTGTTGCCCATCTCCCATTTTGCCCAGTTGCAGGCCTTTTCGGTGTTCTCTCCCCGCTTTTCTCTTGTTTATCCCTTTAGACTTCCTGTCTGCGCCTTTCTTTAATCTTCCTACACTGTAGGCCTACTGCAGAATGGCCTACCATGACGCCAACAATCAGAACTTCAGTTCACAAAATCTAAATTCTCCGTATGCCGCTGGCGACCCCTACTACAACCAATCATCTGGATTCATTACTCCTCCCAATGGCGAAAAGCCGAAAGGAAAGGGAGTCAGCAAATGGATCAAGATTGGTATACCCCTCGCTATCCTAGTCATCGTCGGAGTAGTCGTAGGTGCAGTCGTAGGTACCAAGAAGAGTAAGGATAGTAGTAGCAGTAGTCCTGCCGCTCAATCTGCTGCTGCTGCTTCCAGCTCCTCCGCCTCAGTCAATTCTGCTCTGGAAGAGCTTGCAACTGGAAAGTTTGCCATGGCTACGAACAGTCTTTATATGGTGCCTCTCTACCCTCAAGTAGTCAGTCTCTTTTCATTCTTCCGTCAAGTAATGAAGATTTATTTTTTTGTTTCAGACCGACACCGCAGTTTTCAGTACTCCTACCTTTGCTTCCTCCGCCAAAGCTTCTCTCACGTGGCCCAGCGATACCTTCTCCGCTGCCACTCCCGCTGCCACCTCTGTTCGTTCAGACAGACCCAGGCTCATCGCTCCTCAGTACAAGTGGGATGTTTTGGCGGACCACATAGCCGCCGACCCTTACCTCTCTTACTGGAATGAAAGCATCTTTGGTAATGCCACTGATTGGTATAATGACGACCCAGTCGTCTACTTCTTCGATGGTGGCAATGGTATTTTGGATATTGCTCGTCAATTCAAGCAGAGAGCCAAAGCATTTTCGTATGCCTATCGTATGACCAACGATACTAAATGGGCGGATCGTCTCTGGGTTGAGATTCAAGTGAGTCTTCATGTCAAGCAGATATTGTCCTCGAATCAAACATGATCTATCCTCAGAATGTCGCTGGTAATTATACAACTTCCTTTGGTCCCGATTATGACCGCTGGGACTCTAATCATTTCCTCGACACGGCCGAATTCTCCGCTGGCTATGGTATTGCCTACGACTGGTTATACGACGTCTGGACCGACGACCAGAAGGCTGCCATGCGTTTCACCTTGATCGAGTACGGACTGTCATTTGGTCTCCAGGCCTATAATAACGCCAGTTCTTTCATTGGCTGGTGGAAAACCAATACTACAGGAAACTGGAATTGTGTCTGCAATGGTGGACTAACATTGGGTTCTCTCGCTATTCTTGGCGATGATGACACTGGTAGTGCTTCGCAGCTCCTCGCTCTCACTGTCCCCAATGCTCTTGAGAATTGTGCTGCAGGACCAACGAGTGATGGTACATGGAGTGAGACACAGGATTACTGGTACTTCGGTACTACTGGATATGCCGAGATGACATCTGCTCTCATAACTGCTACCGGCTCTGACTATGGCATGCTCAACGATGCATACACGCTCACTGGCTATTCACACATGTATGGCCAAGGTCTTACTCAGCTGTTCGCTGTCGGCGATACCGGCCCTAACAAATTCTCATCCACTGCCAACGGATTATTCTTCTTTGCTTCCGAATTCAATGAACCTACTATTGCTCTGTATCAACGTGATCAGGCTGACGCTGCAGATCCATGGAGTATGTTCTGGTACGATGCCTCCGTTCAGGGTGCTTTCTGGGATGGCTTGCCCTTGGACCGTAACTTCGACAACGAGATAGATCAATGGGTTTCTATGCGAAGCACCTGGACGGATATCAACGGAACCTATATAGGTATGAAGGCCGGTATGAACCAAGGCCGACAGACACATAACGACCTCGACTGTGGTGACTTTGTGCTTGACGCTATGGGCCACCGTTGGGCTGGAGAGCTCGGAGACGGTAATTACAATGCTCTGGATTACTTCAGTAACGACACCCAGAGTAGTGCTAGGTGGTACTACTACAGGAAGATGACTGAAGGCCAAAACACGATATTGGTCAACAAGTCGAACCAGAATGTCCTCGCGAGGCCCACTATTCTCGGATACGACACTACCAACGATACTCAAGGCTCGAGCACGGTTTATGAAGTTGCAAGCGGTTCTACGGCGTATTGGTATGCTGATATCACAAGCGCGTATTTCACTGATACGTAAGTGATTTCGTTACCGAGGTGACTCGTTATTCATTTTTCTTGTCTTGTCCACAGCTCTTCGGCGAAGCGTGGTGTGCGTTTCATCAACAACAGGACACAGATGCTCGTCCAGGACGAGATAACCACCACCAGTCCGTTCCAATGGCGTATGCACACGAACGCAACAGTCAGTGTCAGCTCCGATGGCACACAGGCCACCCTTACCATCGACGGAGATGAAATGATTGTTTCTATCCTCAGTCCTTCTTCTGGTGCCACATTCACAACGTCTGCAGCTGTCCGTTTCGACACAGACCCCATCCCTCCCGAAGCTGACCAACCTAATCCTGGTGTCACAGTCTTGATTATCGAGATGGACGCAGGAACCGTTAATCTCCAGGTTCTCTTTTCCCCTCAATGGGAAGACGGCACTTCATCTGTCACTCCTCCCTCTGTGGACTTGGCCAACTGGTCGCTAACTAGCCACAATACATAGCCCCTTTAGTTTTTAGTTTACTTTTGAATGGGACAATTCTTATCATGACTGTCTAGTTTATTCTCTCCCCGTCTTGAGACTCCTGTCATCAGGATAAGTACAGATCTGACATTGATCCTTACTGACATAGTTTGTGCTTTAATCTTCGTTTTGTATGTCACAATTTGCAGCTTCATTTTTATCTGTGTAATTAATGATCTTTGAGTTCAGCACGAGAACTCGTGTGATAGGAATATTATACAGTAAGGATATCTAGACCTACAGATAGCGAGAGGGATCGTTTGTGCAAAACAGAGAGTACACTAAGCATGACAAATGGTGAGATATCAAAACAGCAACGGTATGTACTACAACAAAAGCAATTGGCAAGATAGACAGTGCGAAAGATATTACAGTCGGCTTTCTAGCATGTCCAGCTGACTTCTCCATCCGATGACACCTTTCCCAAAAGCAGCTTCTAAGGCTTCCTGTAGATTGCGTACAAAAACGAACTCCATTGCGTTACGGATCTCGGGGGCTACGTCGTACTCCACGTCTTTGCGATTTGCGTATGGAAGGATAACTTTTCGAATTTGTGCGCGATGAGCACCGAGAACCTAAGACGGTTCGATTCTTTAGTGTCGAATGTAGTAGCCCAAATGATTGAGTCCCTTACCTTTTCCTTAATCCCGCCAACAGGAGTAACGCGTCCTCTAAGGGTTATCTGAACGAAAACGTCAGTACACAGGAACGGCCAAGAATTTAGTTATGCGTACCTCGCCGGTCATGGCGACGTCTGTTGGTACACATGCACCGGTAAGTAATGACACAAGCGCACACGTCTAGTATGAAAATGCTGGTCAATACAATCTGATTTGAAAGTGTCACTTGGTGATGATATATACCATTGCAACTCCAGCGCTAGGTCCATCCTTTTTTTGCGCACCAGCGGGAAGATGTAAATGGATATCAATAGGATTTGATCCCTTGAGAGGATCATGGAATGGCGAAGTGGTAATGCCAAGGTCATACGCATGCGTTTTCACCCAACTCAATGCCAGTTCACCAGATTCTTTGATGACCTGCAAACCATTATCAGCTTAGTGAGTCGGTGATCAGCTAAAATGCAGATATACGTACATCTCCTAAGCTGCCAGTTAGGCGTAATCTTCCACCATCTCCACTGCCGCTTTTGTTGCCTGTGGGGACGACAATAGTCTCAACCGGGAGTATACCACCTTCACCCTGGCCCATGACAACCAATCCATATACAACGCCTCTTCTCGATCCACGGTTCCTCTCTGCTAAGCTCTCATCCCCGTCCTCCCAGCGCGCAATACCGAGTATTGCTTCGAGCTCGGATTCCTCAACCAATGGTTTGTACAGCGCTGTCTTCGATGGGTGGTCCAGATTAATGACCGAGAGGTCCGTAGAGGGGGAATGTGGAGAAGCCTCATTGACGACGATCTTTCCCTCTTGTGCCTCAACGGCGTCGAGACATTCCGCCCATTCAACTGCCTTGAACCGTACGACTGAACCGATAGATCGTTCTAGCGTTCTTACGCCGGCTTCTCGAGTGTACCTAGTAAGACATGTCAACACAGCTAGTGGCAAAACCAGAGAATACATACCGTGTTGCAACGGCTTTGAGCGCTTCTTCAGTGAATTCGACTTGGTCCTGCGTTAGTCCGTTAGACTTTAGTTGTTTGGGTAGTAAAAATTGTCGGGCAATGTGGAGTTTCTCGTTGTGGGTGTAACCTACAAACATAACGTGAGAATGAGAGTTGGTATATGGAAAAGTAGGCTCACCAGGCAGGACGACAACTTCGCATCGATCCAGAAGGGGGGCGGAGATGGTCTCCAGTGTGTTTGCAGTGCATATGAAGAGTACTTGACTCAAATCTATAGGTACGTTGATGTAATGATCCTGAAGCGGCATCGTGAGGGGATAGCTAAAACGGATTGAGGTAACTTTTGCTCACGTTGAAGTTACAATTTTGTTCTGGATCGAGAACTTCCAGCAGGGCAGCTCCTGGGTCGCCGTGAAAGTTACTGGCACCAATCTTATCAATCTCGTCGCTGTAGTAGCGAGCCAGGATAAGGGATATGTCCGAAAAAAGAATCCAATCACGTACAGCAAGCAAACAAAGTCTGGTCTTCCGGCTTTCCTCAAAGCCTGAACAATGAGCCCAGGTCCACTGGCTACGTATGTTCGCCGGTGGCCACGAATTTCTGCTTCGTCTCGGACACCGCCCAAGGAGATGCGTTGGAACGGTCGTCCAAGAGCTCGCGCTATGCTTTGACCTAGAGATGTTTTTCCGGTGCCTGGAGGACCAACGAACCTGCGAAGTACAGATTTGGCTGCCGAATGACTGAAAAGGTAGAACCGGCTTACAGTAAGATGGGTCCCTTGACACCCTTAGACTTCTGCACTTTTGCGGGTAAATTCTCAATAGCCGGCTGAGCTTGACGTAGTACAACTTGTAGTTCCTTTTCCCGTCCATCAGAATCTGCAGCTCCGGAGACCTCCTCCAAAGCTTCAGCCGCCTCTGGTTTGTGAGCTTCCAAGGCTAGCCGACGTTCTTCAGCAAGCTCAGCGAGTTCTTTCAATTTGACAACCGCAAGATACTCTATAAGTCGCTTCTTGACTTTGTCCAGGCCGTAGTGATCTGAATCAAGCTGAGCACGAGCTTCTGCAAGGAAAGCTGATGTAGTAATTGAAGATTGGAAAGATGCGGGAGAAGATTGTGTAACGGATGGCCACGGTAGAGCTGTAAACCATTCAAGCTGGACAGGGGAATCAGAGATGACTTGATAAGTGCGACGAAAATAGACCTACCCAGCCCCTTATGACACCACCCTCGACACCCCCGCCACCTCCGCCCGCACCGCCCGCACCCAACAGCCTCTTCAATCTTCTCCATTCTCTGACACCTGCCTTTCTTTCCTCACTACCAGGTGTCATTGCTTCAAGTTTACGCCGTATATCCATTAATTCCGTGTCATCCGATTCATTTGAATCTAAATCTAAATCACCGCTGTGACGATTGTTACCATTCGATGGGTTCGTGTTACCGGATGTGGATGTTGTCTGCTGCAATTCCTTCAATTCTTTCTCAATCGCACGTAATTGCTGCCGGAGGAAGAATTCCTTTTGCTGTTTGCTCAGGCTTTCATCAACAGCATTAGCAATGCGGGAAGTAACCTCGAGCTTGGTGTGAAGTTTTGTAAGGATCATGGTAGCAAGTTGCAGGCGGGGAAGTGAATTTGAAGTAGAAAGGAGTGCTACAAACACAAACTCATTGTTAACTTAGGTAGAGTTAGATGAACATTTGCTTACTCAGTTTATCGGCCCAATCCTCGTTTTCGCCTTCGTTCCCTGAAGCGGATGCTCTTACACCCTGTCCGAGGACACTGCCAACGAGAACATCTGCCATCCAAGCGGCTCTGTCCAAATTGTCTCTGGCGCTATTACGTCCATCTTCCAACTCGAGGCCTTCTGCGTCGTCCTTGAGTTCTTCGAGCATGGCTGCGATTTTGTAAAAGGCATCCTTCCTAGCCTGCTGCTGTGAGCTCTGGGCCATATGTTGGAGAACTCGCAAGGCAGCTGCCTTGAATTTAACGATTGACTCTCGAGCCTGTACTTGCACAGGGACACTAGAGTTAGTGTCGACAGAGTCTTTCAACTGAAACGATGAAGGATATGAAATCTTGCGCATCAGCAGTTTCGGCATCGTTGAATTAAGAGCCATTTTGGTCGCTTTCTCGTGGTCATAACGCTCTTCGAGACATACCCGGGTAAGTCCATGAAGTGATGCTAGATAAAGGCGGGGCAGCCTTTCCCCAGGTTCCAAGTTTGACTTCCCGAGCGGTGGGCGTACAAGCCTAAGAACCCTCGCTGCTGTCCCATATTGAACTGCAGAAGCGTTTGCAGAGGTGTCCACAGCCGGAACGGCAGCCACAACCGGCAGGCTGTCGTTGGCCTCGAACAGAGCAAGTAAAGCTTCCCCAACTTCAGCAGACAGAGGAACCGTTACTCTTGAAGCTGGAAGAAGAATTATTGGGTACGGTAGAGGCAACACGGCCAGCTTTGTCGGTCGAGACATGGTTGATGAAGGAAGAGTTACAAACTATTGCACGTGAAATCCAACGGAATATTTCGAGGGTGTTGCCAGTCAAGAGTATACTTAAAGTACTCCGATGAGACTTTGATTATAAACCATTCATATATCTACATATTCAATCTCATATAGACGTACCGGTGATACTTGAACGGGTTTTGAATCACATTCAAAATTGCGAAGTATAAGGTTCTAACAACGTACTTGAAGGCAGTTATGCCCTATTATGAAAAAGCATCCAAATCTCGTTGCCGCTTGATGGACCCAATCGTAGTCATTCCACCGAAATCAACTGCGAGCTTCTGAGAGGGGGCGCTGCCGATCCCCAATCTAAGGAGCAGCGAAGAATATTTGCGACGATGATCACGGCACCAATTTTCGACAGCTTCTAGTCTGTCCGCTGATAATGGAGTTGTCGAATATTCCCTCGGCGTATTTGTGGAAGCAAGCGGGAAGGAAGAAACCTCTGCCCCATACATGCATTCATGTGTCCTATACCTCCCCATTAACCTTTCACCCAGAACCAAGGTAAATAGAACTTGTATTTCTTGAATTCATTGGAACTTCTTGAATTCACTCTCCAGCTTCACTCGCTTTCCCAGCCTTCGAGCTGTCGTATACGAAGTGTATGCCACATACAAAAACATTACCACAATTGTAAGGACGGTCCCAAACCTCACTTGAGAGAGGTCTCCGAATTGACCCACTGGAACCGCTACGTCCATATATCGAGCATCGAATTCGGCCTTGGAGGGTTCCGAGGTCACGTACAGAGAATACCCTGCTAACGATGACGCAAATTCTTCAGGAGGCAGGTCGTAGGATATCAGAGAGGCATTGGGATTTTGCACTGTATAGTAGATAAACAAGCAAATGTTAAGCTGTTGAGTTCAACATATGCACCCACAGGAACAGTCAAGGAAAGAAAAGAAAAAACATTAGCCTTACCGGATGAAGTGCATGATAGAAACAAATGCGGCCATGCAATCTCCGCAGTACGATGTGCCTCCGAATTTGAATGTGAGATTTCGCCGTACCGAAGATGTATAGGGACCTTCACATCTACATGTGGATTGACTGAGGTGAGGGTCAGCAGGAGTGATGTCCCATTCGAATCCATAGCAGCCACAGGGAGCTCTAAATTCGCGTTTCCATGATGATGGAACGTGTATAGATGCTGGTAGTTTACCAGCTCATAAGGATCCACGAAGACGAGGACTGGTAATTTGTAGTAAAGACGGACGAGGCATTGTGATTCCTCGAGTAATTGAATCCAGACATCGTTTTCGGAAGCAATTGAAGTGGTGATTGTTCTGTGAAAACCATAAAGCGGTTCAATTAAGGACGAGACGTTAAGGAGCATGTAAAATGTCGAACGTTAGCTCGTTCGTGGTGATGAACGTTCAGAACAAAACTGTCCGGGCCGTATTGCAAATTCTGTTTGAAGATCATCCCGCCCTTCCCGTTCGAGTCATATGAAGACTAGCCTCTTTACCATTAGTAGCTACATATCTTCAAAGGTATCATAGTCAGTGAATTTGACTCAACTTTATCTCACACTTAGATCTCCTCTTTGACAGAAGGACATGCTACGTGAGTATGTGTTTCTTAACGTTGAGGCCAGAAGATGGAAGTATCATGTACGCTAATGTGAGATTTCGTTCATATAAATCACTAGGAATCCGAGCCAGATATCCCGAGTCCAAGTCGGTTCAAAATGAAATTTGGCCGATAGACAGTAACTGCATAGATCTCGCGTTGAATCATTTCATTCAATTATGATTGAGGAAAGCATTTGAAAGGATACAGCCAGCCGACACCGAAAAAGACGATAGGTACACGAGAATTTTTGGTGAATTGGGAGATCCTCAAACTGGCTTATACAGGCCTTCCCGAGCTCAAACAGTGGGGGAACGAGCTTGAATCCTTTGGTGAACTATTTGACGATAGAGTTGACTCCGCGAGCTGAGAAACCGATTATGGTATAATCTACAGGTTGCCACCAATTATTTAACATACCAGATAAGTATTCCTTGGCTGTACTTGCACTCTGTCGAATAAGCTATGTAAGGAAAACAAACCCCGACCATATACAAGTAGAACTTGCCATTTCCTTGATAAGAGCATACACATCTTTGTCGTGGTACCGAAGACCGGTGACTGGGTCGGTATAAGGCGCCTCTAAGCCTGTGATATCACAATAGTGCTTGTGTGGGAGTACGGAAGGTGGTGCTTCAATCGAGAGGTCTAGCACAATTCATCAGATTTGTTAGGACGTTGAAGTACAGAACATCCACGGACAAGTTGGAATCTCCTCATTCTCCATGGTAACTTCTTTCCCATCTACCTCCATAGCATCTTTCTCCGCCTTTTCGAGACGTCTTTTCTCCCGCTCTGCTCTTTCACGTTCACGCTCCTGGCCCATTACATTCTTCAAGTTCTTAGCCCGCCGGTTCAGGTTCTTCGTGTATTCTGGGTTCTTAAACGGACGTGGAAGGTGTAGATACGACAACTGTTCTGCTAAGGTCTGAGGAATGCAAGCTGTGTGCCCTTTTCAGAGCTGAATGGTTTTAAGAAATTCCTACATACAGCAACGTGAGGAGTTAGCGTGCCGTCCGTCGCAGTGGCTTTTCTTTTGAGGTTTTTTGGTGGCATTATGAAGTGAGTGCAGTGTCTAACTGATTTTTGATAAGCGCTGAAATAAGTCCAACGGGACTGAGAGTGGTTTGGGAGGCCCCATCGGCCAGGCTCCCTTATACGAACTTTGCTCGGGCTCCGCTAATTTATATTTATACGAACATTAGGACGGGGAATTTGCGATTACACATAGAACCACCATTTCCTCCTGGCTCAAGCAGTTTTTTTTGGATGCGAGTGTTGCAGGCAGTGCGAAAGATACGTCGTCTAGACCCTACAGTCCGTCTACGCGAGAGCAAAGTTCTGCTACCTATGTTTAAAAAATCCCGGACGGGCGTGAAATGGTGTCAGATTATCCTAGTCCTGCCTTCTTAGCTCTTCTTTCAAAGCTGCTTGTCGGTTCCGCCGTCTCCTTAAGCAACTACAGCATAACAGTCGCTGACGCGGGCGGTGTGCACTGTGTTCCCAAGCAGAAAAAAAAATAAAACGGCCCGGGTGCGTGAATTGATGCGACGGAACATGTAGGAACACATATAAAGAGTAGACTGGGAGGAATAGGGGATGAACTCATTGTCCCCCCCAATTACTGCTGGTCAGTAATTCCTTCTTTGGGCACTGGTTGGTAAGCTCTTATCCGACTCTTATCTGCTTGCTCTACTAATTGCTCTACGACTCGGCATTCACTCGGATTGATAAGCTTCGTAATCATCATCAAATGCACTTCAACGTCGCTAATATAGTTCTTGGTCTTGTCTATGCTGTGTCCTCTGTGGTGTACGCAGCACCTACTATCGGGAATTCTATGGAAATACTGGATCATGTAAGTCTTCGTTTATAGTCGTATAGGTGCTATATAGTATAGTCAAACGACCTTCGATGTGCAACGGGAGGAACCAGTCTTCAATACGTGACCTGAAGACTAGGTGACTACCCCTTTCCGAGTCTAGGTGTCCTTAGTCTTGCAATAGAGCATTGATCATCCTTGTGTTCTCTAACACAGTTCCCCGCCCCATCTCCCTATCCAATCAAAATCACCATTCAAGTTAATCTTCCTCACGGACGTCCATTCGCGCCTCACGAATTGACAACCTACGTCCCACCAAAAGACCTTTCATGTCGTCTACACGAGGTTATCCAACCTCTCATGAGAACGTGGACGAAAAACGCCAAACAACAAGTCCAACTGTATTACCGAAATGCGTTCATGGACGTCAAACCTTCTGCCACGGACGAAATCCAAGTCACGTTTTTCGATGCTTACTTCTGCAAAGAAGCCGATGCTGATCCGGGTCAAATTCCGTGCACGATCCATTTGCCTTACAAAGGCCAATCGTATTTCACAGCGCGCGGTTCCATAAAATGGGTTCCTCCCAAAAAAATACAATGTTCTGTGATGTAGTAGTATGTATGAATTTGAGGTTGCATGTACAGTCCTTACTCTTGTACTATGTACATGGGTCGTATGATATGTGTTCAAGGAGTTTCGCAGGAGGCGCCATGATTAATCACAGATGCTTGTGAGTCCCCCTCACTGACGCGAAAGCCTCCTACGTCCCTGAAACCTGCTTCCAGTACTTGAAATCCGCAGGACTTAAGCTCGGTCTCCCATTACCCGTATTATACACCCCGAACGAGGCACCTTTGAAGAAGAAATCGCTGTTCAAGATAAAAATATAAGCAAACCAAATATACTGGAGTCACTAACAGGAAACAGGAAAAAAAACACAAGGCTGAGTGCCGCGCGCATAGTCAGCAAAAGGCAGGGGAGTGGAAGGAAAGGCGGAAGGAATCAAAAGTAAAGAAAAGGATGTGGAAGGAAAGAACTCTGGATACTAAAACAATACCAGGAAATACCAAGACACACAGAGAAAAAGAAGCGCACTTTACCGGCATAACCGACATAGACACGCTATCAAACGTAGCAGTATAGGTGATCTCCAGCGCGTCCAAGTCCGTGTATTTACCTTCTGCAAATCCTAGACTATATGCTGTCGAGTTTCCTACAATGACCAGCTTCACTGGATCGGATTTTGCTGATAGTGGGGTGTAGGTAATCTAGGATACAATGTCCACCATAGTATTGAAGTGCAGTAAGATTTATTTTGTCAGCGCTCAACCTTCCCTGTGATATCATATGAAAACGCTGGAACTCACCGTTGTCACAGTACTGTTCGTCGTAGTCAACGCCCACGGCCCAACCTGCTCAGCCGGACGGGTAAGCCTCGTCACAATAAACCTCTCCCCACCCCCGTCCGCACCACCCATCACTCCGATATCATTATGTGCGAAATCCCCATAAAACGCCGTCACCCCTGCCTCAGTCAGATTGCCACTTGGCATAAAATCCAATACGGTCTCGAACCTCTCTGCATAGCTCGTCTGCTTCCGCAGGATCAACGCAGGGGAATCTCGATCCCCGAGTGCGTAGGCGTTGGCGAGGAGACGGAGGAAACCCGGTCGGGTGGTGAGGGAGTGAAAAGGTTTGTAAGGGGTACGGAGGAAGTAGTATGAGTTGTGGAAGGTGGAGGAAGAGGAAGAGGAAAAGTCGTCATAAAAAGTTGAGAGAGGGGGTTTTTCAGGTAGTTCCACCCCTGTTATTTCGGTACTCAGAGGCAACCCGTGATTGAATACCGGCCATCCATCTGAATCGAAAGTAACTGGAAACAGGAACGTTTCTCTTCCTGTATTTGAGTGAAAGATTGGAATTAGTGATTAATTCATATACAGAGGGTTAGACAATACATCCACTTAGTTGTGTGTAAATGTATGTGCACTGATATGCACTTACCCAGCTGGATATGATTGAAATCCCCTTCGGTTTGGGGCCGCACACCCAATGCAACACCCCACCACTCTCCACCAGGGGCTTGTACGATATCTGCATGTCCGGTGTACTGTACAGGAAGGGACAAGTTAGCGCCGTTGAACAAAATAGGATTGGCGGGGTTGTTTTCCCAAGGACCGGAGGGCGAGGGACCTCGTTGGATAGTCGACTGATGGGCGGGGCCTGAGCCGCCTGGATAGTGAGCAGCAGAAAATACCACAAAGCAGAGGGATTACAGGTAGTTAGCACTGGTAAGGTGAATTGATCATGTACTGACTGACCTTCAGCAATCAACAAATAATAAGTCGAGTTGATGAGATAAATATGAGGTCCTTCAGGTCGAGCAGATGAGTTGTCTGGAAGGGTTCCAGTGAAGATAAGTTCAGCGGGAGTGAGGGAGTTGCCGGTGGTGATGTCGATTTTGTTTTGGTATATTCCTTCATTTGAAGAAAATGATAATTTACGAGGGTCACGAAAAACACTGCGGGGACGAACCGTAGATTTTATCAATGGCATTATTGATCCCCGACCAGGTGTTGTAGACCTTCGACACGAGACCCCGACTTTGAGTTCGGAATGGGAACCAGAGAGAATCGAGCTACTCACGTCCCCATTGATGTCCCAGAATAAATCCGCATCATATCCAAGGGCATCTACGGTCCGAGTGAATAATATGACCGAGGTTAATGTTCAAGTAATACATACCGAAATAAACCGGGTCGCTCCATTCGTTTGAAAATATGTCTGTGGTGGTGACAAAGAAGGAACGAGGGAATAATCTCAGTTCATCTGCAAAATCAAAGCCGTAAGTACATGTAGACTCTATTTCGGAATGAAGATATATAATTGGAGAGATCGCGGAAATCTTACAAGTATACACGTATCGAACTGTAGACGTCAAGTAGAACGTGCCGTTGTGATATCGGAGTCCTGGAGCCCATGCGCCTATGCAGTGGTACAAATATCAAATAGATGAGAATCATCATCAGTGTTGTGTACATTGAATAATTAGTACATGTTATAAGCAGTACGAGTGAACTTACCAGCGTCCGACGGCGTTCCAAAAAGACTCAGCTGAGAAGGTTTATTCAATGCATGCCCGATTAACTCCCAATCTACCAGATTCGTGCTATGGTATATCGGATGTCCAGGGAAATACTCGAATGTGGACGTAGCGATGAAGTAATCGGACCCGACACGCAGGATGGTGGGGTCCGGGTTCCATCCAGGTAGAATTGGATTGATGGAGTCCATTGTTAGAGCGAGAGTCATATTGACTTGATGGCGGGGGTAGGTTTGTGTCCAGAAGACGCGTCAAAGTGTTTTTAATAATGAAGAGGCCGAATTCAATTGAAAGGATGAACGGGAAATAGAACCGGGGCTAACCTAGGATGAAGATAGGCCAAAGGACACGAAGCGGAGCTTGCAACATGGCGCCTCGCCGCACCAGTATGGTTATGAGGTAGCGGAACGAAAATCTGACATTATCCAGTGGAAATCTGCGCTAGATTTTATACGAACCATCAGCTAATTAAAGGGACCGGGAAAATTGAATGATCCATAGTCAGCTGCTTGTTGGGCGGACCGGGCCAGCGATTTTCCAAGTTAAACAGCAGGATTTGCGAAGAAGGATCTCGCAGAAAATGAGTTCAGCAGGCGTCAGGATGTTGTCTATGGTGATATCGATTGTGTCTTCGCGAAAACCTTTTGATTTGAGTAATGAATTGAACGAAGAGTAACGACTTAGGCGTTCAGCTTTAGTTGAGGAGTGAGTGTGATTTATGAGCGTGGCTAAGTCTCTAAAAGATGCTAGAATTAGTGCAACGAAACATAATACGGGCCGGATAAATATTCTTGGATGAGCGTCAAAAATTTCTTTCTCTAATATCAAAGTGACGACTTCTCAGAGTCACTCAGGACCCCCTCCAGTGCTTTATTAGACCCTCATTAAATGCTCCCTGCAGCTCTCCTTGACTACACGATCCAAACTCTCACCGCACCTTTAGCACCTTTCGCAAAGGCGAAAACCCTCACAGGACCTCTTCCTCTTTGTTTTAGTCGGCATCTGGCTACCGCGGCTGCGGCAGTGGCTCTGAAGGCCTCTAAACCTGTACCGCAACACGTATCGCAACAACACGCAGGGCTCGCAAAAACTGCAGAGCAGGCGGAACATAGAGAGCATGGAGAGTATGGAGGAAATTTGGTATTAAAGGATCTAGGTTCGAGCTCTAGGGTGAATATAGGTAGGTAAGAATGTCTGTCCCAGACTTGCTCATATTTTCCTTCCAATGACATGTCTAAATAGACGAAACCGGCGTGCTACTGCTATCGAAATTAGACAATCGAAACCTTCAACCGACTCCAGTGCCGCTGCGAAATCGAATGCAAACGCAATCACGGTGGAACTAGCTCGTAGAGTGCGCGCTTTAGAGAAGGTCACTGATGAAAAGGTGCGTAGGGGGACTCGTGTCTTACGTCCAGGACAGCTAAACGGCCCTTTTTTTAATAGGACACTGAACTGGATCCACCTGTATTCTCCGAAGAAGATTTGCTCACACTATACGAGGAAGTTTTAGCGCACCCTGATACTCACGTTCAAGAGAAAGGTGACAATAAAGATATACGGATTAAGACAAATGAATTTGGCCTTGAGCTTGGGTTTGGGCACGATCCTGAATCGCAGCATGGACAAGATTTGGATGTTCTAGTAGAGGCGGATTTGCGACTGTCTTCACACGCTGGTATGAAACAACAACCACAGCACACAAGATTTGCAGCAGCGTTGCTTCGGGAGTCTAAATTAAATGAATCCACTCAAGCTAAATCCACTGATACTTCTACAACTTCTATGACTCCTGTGTGCCAGCGCGTTTTGAATCATACTGCACATATTCTACAAGATATCGAACGGGTCGAGGAGAGTTTAATTTCCCAACCTCGAAATGCAGAAGAAAACGAAAACTCCACAACGAAACTGCCCATAACGCTTCTATCGAAGCAGGAATGGGATGCCTTGATCAGAGCTACTGTGCGTTTCAATCGCTTCTTTGTCTCTGCACAGTATTGACATTATTTTCCTTCGAAAGGTACACACCCGAAATGTACAACTTGCTGAGAAAACGATGGAGTCGATGGAAGTGAGTCATCTGGCATCTGAACACGAGGAGTTGTGTTTCGCTGACATTGAATATCACTAGCGTTGTAACCTGACCATTCCAGAAGAATATCTGAACGCCGTTTTACAACTCCATATCGAATCCCGAGACCTTGTTGCCTTAGAATCATGTCTGAAGAAATTCCTCCAAGGCGAGTCCATCCCATCGTACATCAACTCCTTTCTCATTCTTCATTCCACACTACGTTCTATCAGGCTCTCCGACGCCTCAACAGCAACACCTCCATATAAAATCCCATCTTCTCTCCACACCCCAACATACCCTCCCTACTTCCGCACTATCCGTCCTACACACCTACGAGATGCAGTCCACCCCAGCACCAATGAAATCCTACACTTCAACAATCCATCGGTTATTCACCATCAATCCCACAGTTTCCCCCATCGCACACCTCCAAGCCTGGGATCTTTTCTCCCACATGCGATACGTAGCCCACCCCGTCCCCGACGCAATACTCTACACCGAGATGATCCGAGCATGCGCTTCCTCCTCCGTGAACGGCACCTCTGACCCCGAGCGCGCCCTAGACCTTTTCACCGAAATGCGCCTAGACCACAATATCACACCCCTTCAACGCACATGGGATTCCCTCATCCTCGCTTGCGCACGTACCTCCGGGTCCCTCTCTCGGAGACAAAAATACGTCAACGAAGCGTTCAGGTTGGCTAGGGAGATGCTCGACTCGTATCGGGACGCGTATGGACGACCGAAATATACACCTGATAAAAAGACGTTCTGTGCGCTTCTGGAAGGGGCGAAAAGGATTGGGGACTTGGGGAGGGTGAGATGGATTTTGGCGGAGATGGTAAGGGGGAAGGGTGTGAGCGTCGAGGTGGATGAGGAGGTCATGATGCATGTATTCCATGCGTATGCGGCGTATAGACCTCCATTTAAAAGGTCCTTGGCGAGGGTCGTTGAGGAAACTGGAAATTCATCCGTATCGTCTGAGGGAGATGTTCCCTCTGCTCAAACTCCATCGACAAACAGTGAATCTGTTTCCAATGCATCTATTCGCGCATCATCGTCCTTCCTTAAATCGACCCACCCCGACACATTTTCTGCATTCTCCCATGTACCCCCTCAGACCAGCTCCGAGGTGATCACAGAGGTGGATATATTATTCGATCGGATATTAGACGAAAGGTCCGAAACCAAAGACGACGACATACTCTCTGGCAAATTCAGTTCCGTTAAACCAACCACCCGACTACTCAATTCGTATCTATCGGTGTATTATAACCATCATCAGTCTTTGGAAGCTGCGAGGTCGCGTCTCGTTGGTGTTTTCTACCAGGTGACGGACGTACAACCCGATGCCCGGACATACGTTGAAGCTCTCGAACGGTGTGCGATTTCGAAAAAACACGAGAGAGGGGTTGCATTGAGGTTTGCGGAGGAGGTGTTTGAGAAATGGGAGGGCATTGAAAACAAGGTGGGGGTCGAGGCGGTGGTATCGCCGAGGATCATAGAAAGAGCACACGTTGCTTGGATTAGGATGCTAACACTGTAAGTTCCTATCACCCGTTCACTAATTGGATGATTGATATCACTCCTTAACTTCCTTTTCCTCGTTCCTCTTTTTGTTCCTCTTTTTCTTTCTTCCAACCACAGCACGAACAACACCGATCGTGCCCTATTCCACTTGCGTACTTTCGTCCAAAAATATCCGGCGTCAGCTATCCGTTTGCCTCAAAAATCCAGTATCCCTATCCAATCACGAACCACGACGTTTCTGAAACCCGCTATGCGTTCCACCAGAACCTCACTCGTCGGCGCACGCCCGCTTGTAAGGCTTACTTCACCTGTATCCGCTGCGTCAGCGATTTCAATTGTCTCGCCCGTCAATGGACAAGTAGGTGGTGGTGGTGGACAAATACCCCCGCTGTTAATGTGGAGAGATCTAGAAGTATTGCATCATCGCATAATTGCTGGTGTTGGTTTTGCTGATGATGAGACGAAGAGCGCGAGTGTGGAACAGGAACAGGAACAGATGGAAGTAACGAAACCGAATCTGACGTCTAAAGAGATCCTAGATGCAACATTGAAGGCGAGAAAGGAGAAGAGAGAAAAAAGGGAGAAAGACCTTGCATATATCAAGTGGGTGTGTAAGAGTTATGAGTGGGCATTAAGAGTAAGAAGGGATGAAACGATGAGAGCCGGGGTGGAAGCACAATCGAAACCGGAACGAGAATTGACGGAGGCGCAATCTGACGTGAAGGCCGAGGTGGTCCAGGAAAAGTAGTGCTACATCTAACGCGACAATTATTGCATTCTAATCGCTAACATACCTACATACTCATGGATATAATCGAAAGTTTTGAATTATTTCTACTGACTGACTGACTATCTACTGATTGATTATTTCAGGCAGTACAATTGAAGGTTCAACACCTTTTGATGTGTCTGGCTTGTGATGGATATAGCAGATGTACGAAAGCAACGGCCCTCTGGATTGTGCAAAAACAGAATGAGTCGTAGTCATTCCAATAAATAGTCAATCGAGTCATTGCCCTCAGATCTTCTTCTCGAGGCCTGAATGTTGGAACTTGGATACTGACTCACTAGGTCCTATCGTTCTCTTCAAGCTTCAAGGTTCAACCTCCTTGGTCATTAGTTCAGTAGTATTAGGTGTAAGAACAGTTCAAGAAAAATAAGATAAGAACTAATATCTAAATTAGGTATACAGAAGGAAAATTATCATTCAGAGCGGGTAATTATCTAGATATACAGCAAACAAACAATCATTAGGCTAGGGAAATGCAAACAATAATGGTTGGCGCACATGAGATAGACGCTGAATGGTCAGACGAAGTTCAAGTTGAGCAGCAACTGAGGCAGAAACGTTAAATATTCCTAGTAGATCGACATTAACAGGCGCAGTCGTCAAACTCCATGGTGGCGCACCATATAGGAAGCGACTGAACATCAGCTAGACATGACCAAACCCCAAGGGAACGACGAAATTCGGTTCAAGTGTGCGAGTTGGACGTATCCTCGCCAAGATGTCCTGCGAGCCAATATATCGACAAAGCAAAGTGACATTGATACAGATAAACAAGGGGATCCAGAAGAGAATCACGATGCCAATGCCCATCGCGGTCCACTGTTTGATATAATGAGACTTTATTAAATCCAGTACGGACATCCCAAGGATACAGTCAGGGAGAGGATACAGATATAGAGCGAAACGTTAGAGGTTGGGAGACCATGAGAGGAGAGTGGATAGATAGAGCAGCCTACAGTTCCATTCTATATACGACAGTTCACAAGTTTCCACTCAGGAGCATTGTTGTGTAAGCGCCGGATAGTGAAAACCGTACCGGTATGCCCACGGCGCCTAATGTCCATGACGATACCATCAGCACTTACCCTTGGGTGCGTATTTATGAATATAAAATCTCTTCATCAGAGCAACCATAACATGTTGTCCGGGTCAGAGAGGCCTTCGGCCCACTCCGATCCAACTCTGGCAATTCATGTACGTGTGAGTACTCGCTTCGAAATTCTAGTTTTGGGAGCGTGCCGTCGTGCCGACACGCCTCGGTAGCCTTCTATCTTGTTATACCATTGCTTGTCCATTGTGACGAGTAAGAGCAGAGTAAGGAGAGTGAACACGAGGGCCCAAAGTAGATTGTCAAATACATCCACTCGATCTGGGTTGCGTGATTGGATAGCAATTTAGACATCGAGCACTGATACTTTTCTAGGGTGGGGACCGCAGACTCCTAAGAGTGATAATGATCTATATCCCTTGTCATGTCCACCCAACTCTCTATGCAGGCATGCGCCCGCTACCAAAACCTGAGCTTATTGAGAAATGACCGAGGAGGACTTGACGAAGGTGTGTTTTTGATTTTTGACTTGTCACCTTTCAAAGCTGGTATGGCTTCTGCTTGAGCATGTCGGCGTTTGTATTCCGCGGGGGTTTCCCCGTCTAGGCCATTTTTCCATATTCCTAATCTTGAGGCTCTGTGAATTTCAGATTCAGTGTCTCTCTGCAGATTGATCTGCGTGGTTTCACACTCACTTTGCACCAGTTTCTGCTTTGAGAAACTCTTCTTTGCCCCATTTTCCATATTCTGCTCCAGCCTGCCATCATCATTGAGGGATAATGCCGAAACTACACTCGAAAAGCTGAGCTTACCTGTTCGTATACAGTAGCCCATCCGGATTTAAGCATTTCAAGCGAAAGATTGTTGCCAAAGAAAGACCCAGGCAAAAACCTTTTCTTTGTGACAACATTTGCGACCTATGAACCACCCGTTTTGAGTGAGTAAAATAATAATAACGTATTTCAGAACTGACAATTCGAGCATATTGATCGCGCTGAGTCAACTGGCAGTATACTGTCCGTCCGATAATCCTATTCGTCAGCCATGCCAAGCTTTCTTCCGCATATGGTTGAGCTAGGCGGCCAAAGTGACCAGCCTGAGTCAAACAATGTCAATGAAGGCATTAGGCTTTAGACTGAGACGGTACCTCTGGAGCATCTGCGCCGGCAATTCGGATGTGTACAGTCTTGTTCCTTAGCTCTCTCGCTGTTGAGGGTACGCGTCGGAACTTCAATGGCCAGGTCCATCCGATTCCAGGAGTGTGGTACAATCTGTACGAAATTGTAGTTCAAGCCGTACAAAGGGGACAACGCGACGACTTAGTACCGGAAGTTGTCAGCATCTCCTACACTGTAACATGGTAAACACGTAGATATTACAACACATGAAGGGTTTGAGCTCACACCTGGTCACGATACCCTTGATCCAACGTTTCTTTTGAAAGCTTTCTGGGGTAATCCAATCACTGTTCTGTATTCTCTTGAAATAACGGCTGTGTATCCTCGAAGCTCCGATAGCAGTGATGGCACCTGCAGCGAAGGCGGAAGTAACAAGAATTTGCGGTGGAATACTCGATGCTTTCTTCTGCAAATTCATCACATATTCCTCGAGCTCTTGAGGCAGCTTTGGAGGGGTCATTCTGTCAAGCAAGGCGTAAAGGATTGGTATAAGATTTACTGAACGCGCATCTGGCCCGCGTGTCTCTGGTGTGTTCGTCAATGAGGAAGACGGAAATCGGTAGCGGGTCCCGAAGGTCCGGTGGTGATTACACATCTTATCTCTGTCTTATCTGATAACCATGTCTGCTGAAATGGACCTCGACTTACGACAAGCCTTGATTCTATACGCAACAGAGACTGGCACCGCACAGGAGGTAGCAGACTGCGTAGCCCTAGAATGTCGAAGAATACACATCCGCTGCCGAGTCCTCAGTATGGACACTTACTCTGAGGTTCTTATTTCCTCTATCAGAAACGAGAATCACGCTGAACGCCAAACTCTAGGAAGATCTCGTTTCTGAAACTCTGGTAATATTTGTCGTGTCAACAACGGGATCTGGCGCAGAACCGAGGGCCATGTCAGACTTATGGAACAAGCTTCTACGGGCTGATCTACCGTCTGATCTTTTCGAAGATGTGCATTTTACAGTTTTTGGCTTGGGAGATACAGCATACGAAAAGTTCTGCTGGCCTGCTAAACGCTTGACGCGTCGACTAGAGAGTCTAGGGGCACATAAAATATGCGAATGCGCGGAGGGAGACGAGCAACATATACTCGGGTTTGTCCCTTTGACGTTGAGAATTGGTCAATGGACGCTCATGGAGTCCTAGGATAGATGGGGCATTAGAGCCTTGGCTTGGAACCTTATCAAAGTCGTTACTTGAACTCATGCCACTTCCGCATGGACTGGATATCCTCCTTTCAAATCAAACCCCACCAGCTCGTG
Organism: Lentinula aff. lateritia; assembly: GCA_027886305.1. Taxonomy (NCBI): domain Eukaryota; kingdom Fungi; phylum Basidiomycota; class Agaricomycetes; order Agaricales; family Omphalotaceae; genus Lentinula; species Lentinula aff. lateritia. Next base: position 39,876 of record MU795054.1, read on the forward strand.
TATTACTAGTAAACTGCTCAAATCCTCAGGTCGCCATGAATGATCCTTTGGATCATGATCATGACTATGGTTTAGCTACCGTGAAATGTAACACACGACTAACAGCACAAGACTGGTATCAGGACGTTCGCCATATCGAATTCGATTTTTCGGACAACGTCGAGTGAGTATGACGCAACTCAATCCTTGTCAATCCTCATCGAAAATCAGATATTCTCCAGGAGATGTCGCTGTGATACATCCTATTACCAACGCGGACGAAGTGGAAACCTTTCTCTCGCAGATGGGGTGGGGAAACTTTGCCGATGATATATTAGAGATCAGCCATGTACACAAAGGTCAACGCATCTCTTCTGTCTTGAATTATGAAAAAACTAATCGCTATTCTCAGATCAATCTTTACCTGATCATTTACCTCGATGTGCAACTTTGAGGACAATGTTCGGTCGATATCTTGACTTCAATGCCGTTCCTAGAAGAACGTTCTTCAGATATCTTCGCTATTTCACATCGGATGAAGCAGAGAAGGACAGACTAGATGAATTTCTTTCACTTGAGCATGCTGTAGAGATTCACCACAACATTCTTCTTGACCTTTACATTGACGCGCTTATGCAGGACGAGCTATATGATTATTGCTTTCGGGTCAGACGGACGATACAAGAAGTGCTGTCAGAGTTTCGCAACGTTCGAATACCGATGAACTACATGTTCGACATGTTTCCTCCACTCAGACCTCGACAATTCTCTATCGCGAGCTCTCTAAAGGTGAGTTCTTTGGATTCCATCGCTGGAAATCTTCCGTCTTGATTAAATGGAGTTCAATCACTAGAAAAATCCCCATTCGATCCATATTTGTGTCGCCATGGTCAAATACAAGACGAAGCTGAAGATACCTCGCAGAGGAGTTTGTTCTACGTATCTTTCACGACTACGACCAGGTGACCGGGCAGCACCAAATTTTGTCTCGAGTTGAAGCTCACATACATTTCCTGGTCAGGTCACCAACTGAGGATTCGAACTCTCAAAGGTTTCATGCGACTACCTGCCGACAGTGATATTCCTATCATCTGTGTTGGACCTGGGACAGGTGTCGCTCCGATGAGAGCAGTGATCGAAGAGCGGATTCAACAAAATGCATATAGTGCGATATATTTCTATTTTCGTCTTATCCTTATCCTTTACCTCGAGGCATCTCTATATCAGATAACACATTATACTTTGGCTGTCGCTCTGCAACAAAGGATCAGCACTACGGCTCCGAGTGGAGTCAATATTCCGTCAACAACAAGCTTGTTTACCGAGTCGCATGCTCGCGAGATGGGCCTGAGGGTGTCAAGAGGACTTATGTACAGGATCTTATACTAGAGGATGCGGAGCGGTTATGGAAACTCGTCGATGAAGGCGGCGCGTATGTTTTTATCTCCGGGTCAGTCTGCGGATGAACAATGTTCGTCCCTTCATCTCCCATCTTATGCCTTTTCTCCCAAGGTCTTCGAATAAAATGCCAGCTGCTGTGAAAGCAGCCTTGCGACACGCAGTAATAACTTGTGGTCACAGGGAAGAGGTGGAGGCTTCCAGGTATATCCTTGATCTAGAAAAGAATGGTCGGTTGATTGAGGAATGCTGGAGTTGATATGTGAATATATATTTGATGGCAAGAGGCTACTACATAGGTCGTTCTCGTTGGCGGTTCTTCCGAACCTGAAAACTTAGACAATTGTTCGTCTGTAAATTCAATATATCAACTGCCATCACTGTCCTCAACCCGCAACTATTTTGTTCAACTTGATTTTGCCAGACGAAGAAGCTAAGCTTCCTCCACATTATTTGCTTTCAGTTCAACGTATCATGCCGAGCAATTACCGGATTCTTCGATCAACAATTATACATAAGGTGATTGGTACAAAACTGCTACTTACAGCTTAGCAGCTAATGAGTAGATCCTAGAACTTCATAACATTGGCCACAAGATCTTTTGCTGACAATATGGCACTCTCTACGTTTTCGAACCTGTTCAAGCCCGAGGTCCAATAAGTGTTTTTCTCGCCCTGTAGTGCATTGTATTTTTGATAGAAGCCGTCCGCCAACGCATCCGTCAAGACATGCGGGAAATGGTCTTGTCGGGTGAACAATTTGATGTCATCTGCGGCCACCGCGTTCGCCGTAGTCACCCCACCGACCTTGACGTTGGCAATCCCTGTACCTAAGTCGGTGGCAACTTGGAGCAGAAGCTCCATAACCTGCTCGTCGCTGTCGCTGGTACTTTCATTGTAGGGACTTGTACCGAACGAGTACGCTGTAGCGATAGGGGAATCATTGAAGTAGCGTAACATTGCGAGAGGACCAAAATCGGGTGTGGGGGGGTTTTTAAGGAAGGCGTAAGGATATGGGAGTTCGCTCATGTTGAAAGCCGTAGCCCAGTATGCTGTTACTCCGACGTCAGCGAAAAGGGATGCCTCATCGGTAGTAAAATCGAGACCAGTTGCCTCCAAGGCACGAGTGGTTGGAGGAAAGGCAAGAACAACACTGGAACATATCTGGGTGTTTGAAGACCTGTTCCCCGCAGATATGTAGGTTACAACGGGATTTTCCGCACTGCGATCTAAACCCGGAACGTCAGCCATGCTATTGGATCTTCTAGTGCTCGACACCGACCTATTTTGGTAACATTTGTGCTACTGTAGATAGGCCCACTGACGTACGTTTCAGCGTACCACAGCCAAAGTTTATGAAAATCTAATGATGTTCAGAAGTTTGAAAAGATGAATATGCAACATTCATCACAACGATAGCTTACCAACGAAATAGCCGGGAGTTGTTCCAATGTAGTACGTCAAGATCTCTGGCGTTAAAAATTGGAGGGCGTAGAGCTATGATTAAATCTTTATTGAGAGTTTTGTTGTGCTCTTTACAAGACACACGTACTGCAGGAGTCTGAGAAAAATCGCCATAGCCTTCGTACACAAGGCCTTCCTCAACAAAGACAGGCAAGAATTGGAAACCCTTGGTCGCTAACCAATCACTCATCGGAGCTGTGAGCTCTGTTGGAACACCATCCTGTTTGCCATCAGCGTTCGTTTGTGATGCAGTCCCTGCTAATATCAGATACAAAACAAAGAAGACTCACAGGGTACCTTGATTCCGTGTACTGAGGTTGGAACTCAGTGAGCCACAACGTCGTGTAAGCTGCTACTTCTAATGCTATAGCAGCATCCTCCGGTAGAGTTGGTGATGCCGTCTGAGTAACATTCAAGTTCTGACCGGCGTCAGTTCCGGGGATATATTGCCAGTAACTCCAATTCGCAGAGGGTCCAGGAGAAAGTGCCGGAGAAAGTGGGAGGCCAGCTTCGAGGATCAGCGGGAGGGTATTACTATATGTCAAATTCGTGAAGATGAGGGCACCCATAGCGTGATACGTAGTTCTTTTTAGGGCATTAGTACATATGAAAACTTGATCTGGCCTTGTTACTCGCCTAGTTTCTGGGTCATCGTAATACGACTGACATTTACCCCCTACTTCGACGTTGGAATCGAAAATGACAGTGGGGACCCCGCGAGATTCCAATTCATGAGCAACGATTAGACCCGAAGGTCCTGCCCCAACGACACAGACAGGATATGCACTAGCTGCAGCTCGAACCCATGGCAGCAGCAGCCAACCTGACCCAAGCAGGAGACTATGAACAGATTTGAGGACCCAATATCTCATCTTCTTAGCTGGAGCCGGAAAAGGAATACCTTCGTTAAAGGGGTCGAGTCCTGCAGATTTTATTTGCTTTTATACGCTTCAACCCCAGATCATCTGTCAAACAAGATATTCCGGTCAACGACAACATCGAGATCGTACCAGATCGGTACTTGAATCCAGCTTGAATCATTATGTGGGACGATTTTGGACAGAGTGAATTCGAACTTCCACGCACATAAAGTTTCCGAGGTTTTCCGCCGCGCGCATTGCGATTTTTTGACTGTTCCGTCAATTTTTGTGGAGGGACAATAGAGATTCCCTAATGAAAGATGTACATACGCCTGGACTCGGAACAAGATAACTTCTCAGACGCGATGATGATTGGGTTGCCAAATATTTTCGTGACCTGAAGCTCTGGAGTGTCCATTTCACCGGAAGTCTTGGGCTCGAATTAATAGGTTTCAGAAGCAATTGTTGGACCGAGTAGTGCCAATTAATACATAACCCATTAACCGGCATCGGGCGACAATGTAGAAGAGAAAGCTAGAGAATCCAGATTGCAACCTTAGAGGAGATATATTATTATCAGTGCGTCAGGGCCTGTTAGAGCCCGTTGAAACTTGATACCTGTTAAAACAGATTTCTGATTTCAATGGTCGGCTACCTTAGGGGAGCCCGAGGATAATTGTGGAATGCCAGATGATTGATATTCACAGAACAAGGGGACGACCTGGGACAACTGACGACGACCACGGAAGTAGTCATCCGGATGCAAAGCATCTCCTGCGGTGTTACTTCAAAAAACGAATGGGCCCCTATTGGATTGAAAGTACATGGGGTGTGGGAACAATCACGTGGAAGCCTCCAAATATGGTCCGTAAGTTCTTTCATGCGCCAGGATAATTATCAATGGCGATCTTCGCGGTTCTTCTACGTGCGGCTGACATATCCTCCCCAGATAAATATGAAGTTGCTATCAATGACATTGGCCCCGGCAGCAGAGGTGTCTGTGTCCCGGTCCTCGAAACGGTTCTGATGAATCTAGAGAATTTGAAACAGACTATTGCGGCAGGGCCGAAGGTGGACGGAGTGATCATGACCAGTGCCAGATCTTGCGAGGCCTGGAAAGCTGTCATCGCACAGTCTGCAGATGAGCAGACGCAATCATGGTCAAATGTCCCCTTCTACGTCGTAGGAGCTGCCACTGCCGCCTCTCTACGCGAAATTTATTCAAAACCTGATCAGATTTGCGGAGAACATAGTGGAACCGCAGAACTGCTAGCGCGATTCATCTTGGAGCAGCCGCCAGGAAATCGTCCGAAGTGTCTCTTGTACTTGATTGGAGACAAGAACCGGGAAACTTTGCCCAAAATCATGGATGAGGGCCATGTTGACTTGGTGTCACTCCAAGTTTATGAGACTTGCGGTAGCTCCAGGTTTCCTGATGATCTAAGTGAAGCGTTGCAAGGTTGCGAAAGAGGTACTGCATCCCTCGTCTTCATGAACACTGGTTTACCTCTTTCTGAATATAGATGCCGAAATTTGGATTGTATTTTTTGCACCATCTGCTGCCGAATTTGTCTACCCCCATCTACAAGCACAATTTCATTTTCGGTCTATAGACACCGAGCCATCGAATGACGACAAATTACTGGTGCGTATCGCTGCTATCGGTCCTACCACAGCTTCTTTCCTTCGTGATAAACTACGTCTTCATGTCGATGCAATTTCTGCAAAGCCAAACCCTGCTTTGTTGGTTGAAGCAATACGAGAGTGTCTGCACACGTAGCAAACAGGTCTGTCGCTGCGTTGCTTAACTTGCAGTACTTGACGCCAATGCACATTGGGAGTCGATTATCTTGATGTGATGTGAAGGATCAAGCGCTGGAAAACACCCATTACTGAACCCTGGCGCTCCGACAAGGGCGTACATTTCCTCAGCTTTACTTCGGATCGTCATGGTGTTCTGTACATGTTTTTCACATTGACTACGGTCTCCTTTTGAAACCCTAATCGTTTTTCCAATGGCTTCAGCGCCCGCAACAACCATCATTTTACCTGCAAAAGCAAGCCGTGCACGGCTTCTCGTCGACCAAAAATATCGATACCACCCGTCGTTTTCCTCGACCGCTGCGCACGTCGTTCTGAGTGCTTCTGATGACATTATGTACCGGATGCATTCGTATACGTTGCGCACGGCTTCGGGATTCTTTCGCGACATGTTTACGCTACCTCAGCCGAGCCCAACACATCAGATAGAGTTTTGTCCACAAAATATCGACGTGGGACGAGATGTTTTTGTCTCCACACACGTGTCTTCCGATATCCTTTCTTTATTCCTCATGCTGATCAGTGGAATACCGATTAATACACCTTTACATGAATGGGGTGACTTTACCTCGTATACTTCGTGCTCCGACTCTTCCAACCCTAATGAGGTGTCGTCTCACTCCTGCTTTGACATCATAGATCGTGTGTTGCGTCTAGCAGAAAATTGGGACGCACCGGGACCCCTATCATATATACGACTGGGTTTGCGGAGTACAGAGCTGGCGAAACGAGATCCCTTGAGATTATTCTCGATTGCGTCACATTTTGGATGGGAATACGAACGAAACTGGGCCGCGCAGCACTCCTTAATGATCGATATATCCTCGCTCTTGGACACCGACACACAAAAGACCTTAGAAGGCATGTCTTCAAAGGATCTATTATGCCTTTTGAAACTGCGCCACAGAAGAAAAGAAGAATTTAGAGCGTATCTAGATGATCCCGATCGTTTCTCAGTCGGTAATTCGGACATCCTTTGCTCACAATGTCACGAAACTCGAATAGACAATGGAACGTGGAGGATTTTGAAAGAGCTGATGGTAGCGGAACTGGAACGGCGACCGCTAGGTGATAGTATCGTGGGTTACGATGTTGATGGCATTGGCGGGGAAAACTCCACTGGAGGTATACTCACTTGGCCAGAAGCGGAAGCTTGTTTCAAGGCAACCTGCAAAAAGGGCTGCGGGAGCTTGAACTATGATGAATGCGCCACCTTGAAACAAATACAAAGTGGTATAGATAGTCTCCCCTGGGACTTGTGATGTTGCTACGATTTGATTCAGCTTACAGACTCTTCTACAATGGACAAGAATCTGTCATTAAAATGTTACCGACGCTAAAATATTTACCAGGTTATGTCAAGTGTCATGACTAGCAGTCATATCCACGAATATACGATTAAAGATAGCGGCTAAGATATACAGAACCGACGTTCAGATTGATACAAGAAATGCATGTCACAAAGGATACACTGATAGGATATATTGAACATAGATTACATCTTCTACGTGCTCATCTTTGCCACCTTCCTCAGAAATCTTGCCACGACGGCCTTGCCTCGCTGAAGGTTGTTGAGAGACACCCGTTCGTTCGGAAGATGTGCTTGATCCTATGAAACGAGAAATATTAGCTTCAAATGATTGACAATACATCTCTGACAACAAACCAAACTCTGGCCCATAGGTAGATGAAAAGCATGGCAAGCGAAGGCTTTTTCAAGATATGGTACAGATGGCACAGACTAGGCATGACATCAGTCAAATATTTTTCTTTCCTCAGCAAATTTACTTACTCCTCCCTCCCGGATACGAAGAGGCTCCATGCCCCATTCCTCATGAATTGCACTTTCTAGAGCTTTGAACCAAGGATCATCGAGCTCTCCAATCCACCAGTCAGCTGGGTTATTGATGTCCACTGTGATCTCATTTGGTGATTGAAGGTCATCGAATGAAGATCGCAAGAATTGACAAAGGGAGTTGGCGATAGTATCTAGTTCTTGGTCGGGAACGATACGAAGGGATATCTGTGAGTTCACGGTCCCAGGGATGACAGTAGGATCTGAGACGATGGATCAGAAATTGTTGAGGCATAAGATAAGAGAGGAAGAGTCTCCACTGACTATTGGGGCCCGAGACCTCAATATTATGTATCGTCAACGCAGGTTCACGCCACCGGGAGGCCATGTACGACGCAGGCTTTTGTGTCACAGCAGCTATCCGTGAGTAAAGCTCTTTTTCCGCCTCGGTTTGCACGCGAACATGGTCGTCTGAACATCAATCAATACAGAAAATGAATGCTTGAGTGAGATAAACGCACAGAATCCAGGGATCTGTATTTGGTTCTTCCTATCCATAAGAGTGGACAAAAGGTTAATCCTAGGGTAAAAAGAGAGTGAACATAGAAAATTAGTTCGGCACAGGTTGGTCAGGAGAACCCTCTGACATGTCTTTCATGGGCTCTGCAACTCCGCCACCATCAACACCCGAGTGTAGATCAGGAAGTTTGTTGCAGACCTTGCGAATAGAATGAATATAGCAGGGCTCTTCGAGGGAAGACAGAAATTAGGTACCGCGATTGAGCAATGGATTACTCCACGAAGACCATAGGTGATACATGGCGTGTCTTCAGATATCCACGTCGAGTTACTTCGGTAGGGATAATCAGCCTTCAATCTACTTCGACACTCAAAGAACACGACTAACCTGACTAATATGGCATCAATGTGCCCTATTTGGTCCTACAGCATACCCACATGTCAAGGCTTAGTGATGATACTCCAAGCCAGAAAGACACAGCATGAGCATACCTTATACTTGTCCACAGCAGATGAAAAGTTCATGCTCCCACATTCCTCTTGTCCTTCAACAAGAAACACGACATCGACTCCCAGAGATCGTTTGTACAATAGTTCTGCAGCAGCGAAGGCAACGGCTATGATAGGTCCTTTGTTGTCCGTAACCCCACGACCATACAGATAGCCGTTTCGTCCATCCAGTGTGAAGGGATCGGATTTCCAACCTTCCGGAGGAGCTGGAATGACATCGTAGTGCCTATTCAGGATATTGAAAAAGTTAGGGGGGATCGTGGTTGAGGAGAAATAAGACTCACCCATAGAACAGTAATCGAGGACGATGACCTGTGCCGTGATTTCCAGTAAATGTGCCCAGAACTAAGGGATTGGTGCTCCCAGATTCAGAAGTCGGAAGCTGTACAAAGAAATAATTATAAGTGTCCGTGGTAGTCATTAGTATCAATCCCATACAAGTTGCGTCTTTGCACCAAGTTGGGTCAGGCATTTTTTTAGCCAGATAGCGGCCTGTCGACAGTCTTCGCGATGATCGAGGTAGCAGCTGACGCTGGGTATCGAGACAAATTTCGAGAGTGCGTATGTGATTCTGTCTTTTGAACAAAGATTATTGCTAAATGGAAATAATAATAAAATAGAGAAGAAACTCACCTCCGCCTAGCTGTGAACAGTCTGAAGGGATGGCATCCTCTGTTGACGGATTTCGGAAACGAGGGCGTGGTGGTACGACGTTCCAGACCTTTTTCAAAAGAGGTTAGTCAGAAATGATGAAGCAGGTAGTTACAGTGGTGTTCACCTTGATATTATCGTCGTTCCCTCCAGTGACCAATATATAGTTGGTTGTCTCCGTCCTTGCAGTGATCAACGACGATAACACAATTCCATTATGCGCGTGCCAGGACGCAGTACAGTCGAATGAACCAGAGAAACGCTTGATGCCAAGTGAGTAAGATATCTCCAGCTATCCAGCTAAGGCAGGGTCAACATACCTTGACCTGCCCATTGGCCGAACTTGCATACAAGTCCGAGTCGATCAGGGATAGCGAGAGTATATCGATCCCTTCCTGGACAATTATACTTCGGACAAGGGTCTTGGTCTCCAGATCCATGATTTTGATATGCCCGTCCTGGCAGCCACCATACACCGTCTCTCCGTGTGCCACCAAGGCGAGTACGGCACCGTAATTACACTCGAAAGTATGGACAATTGACGGTCCTGAAGCGGAACACCTCCAGATTTTGACTGTCTCATCGCCACTGCCTGTAACAAGAGTGACTCCGACTCCGCGTTCATCAAGGACAGTCATGCAGTATATATATCCAAAATGCTCCGATTCGATGACGTTCGTCGAAGGCACCTCTAGTCGAGGAATTTCCGCAGAAAAATATGGAATCGGAGTCTGAGGATTGTTTGCGTTCAAGTCTGCAGGTCTCCGGTCGAATTGAGGGTAGCTATCGAAAAATTTATGGGCTTTCCGAACGCTGGTGCCGTTCGGTGTTGTTGTGCCAGAGTTGGTCGTAAACGCAAATTTGAACCATTGGAGGGATGTATTTTGACAGCCAATGTAAATCGTTTGAAGGGTCGGCGACCAGGCAATCGAGTACAAGTCCCCGGCGCAGGTTTCAGTGTAGGTGTCGATGATATACACTGGCTTGAGTGTAATAGTGGACCACACTCGAACGGTGCTGTCACCTAAATTGAATCGTTAGCATGAGCCTGGAAACGTTAGACACCGAAAAACGACGACCAACGCACCGGAAGAACTGAACAACCACTTTTTGTCCTCAGCGTAAACTAAAGCCAGCACACTCCTTGAATGTCCTTGCAATGTTGCCTTCAACTCGAAAGTCTTCTTGTCCCAAACCTGAAACGAGAAAATATATTGAGAATTATATCCCACCAAACACCGAAAAGAACTCCGAGTATGAGAATGAGAATCGAAATACAATGGACTGACCAAGATATCGTTATCCTGATTGCCAGAAAAGATGTAGTCGTCGTTCGCGGCCAAACAAAGGATAGAGCTATTGAGTTTATGCAGAGAATGAAGCTGATAAGGGTCAGAGCCCTCGGTTTGGATATTCCTGCTGAGAGATGCTGGTTGACAGCCATCAGGACGATAAGATTTTTCTCAAAGACGCCCGACGTACAATGAGAAGACTCGGAAGAATTGGAAACAGAAGACATGCTGCTGCTAAGCGAGTTTGCCTTTTCCCTTCACTTTTCACTATATGTATGTATGACTCGAAAACTGACAGCAAAAATCATGACGGGAATCATGATATATGAATACGAATGAGTGCCGCGATGGATGGTGCGATTAAGAGCTCACTTCAGCGCTTCCGACTATATAGCATCGTGCAACATATGTGGATGGTCTTTTGTCGAGGAAACTGAACAGTGCTACAGTAGTGCAATAACATAAGGTTGCAGTGGACGCCCGCAGGAGTAGAACGATTTTTCTTCACTCCCGTGAATTCTAACTTGCCAGACTACGACCCCGGACGAACCGTTGTCATCCTCGGATATGTATGGATCAGTATGACATTCTATGTATATTTGCGTGGGGAAAAGAATATCGGGACATGATACGCAGTCATTGTGTTCGCAAGAACTCATCCTGAGCATTCAACGATACCTGGATCCTTCCCATTATATAACTCCATTCCTCTCAATATACTCTAGCGACCTATGATATAGTAAGCACCTCGAACCTTCTGTGAGCGTTTTCCAGGAATGCAGTATCTTCAAGTAATGCATCTCCAAACATGTCCACTCCTTACCGCGGGACGATGAGTGCAATCTGGGAGCAAATCGAAAGAACATATTTATCTATCATGAAGGCTTGCCATGAAGTTCAAGTCGGGGGACTGAGTCTGGTACGAATATCGGTGTCGATGAATGGAAAGATCAAATCGAAGAGATCCGAGTCCGTGAGTGCAAGACTCTGGATGGAAAGCGTTGTCAGCGAAAAAGACGAACGGTCGACAAAGGTCATGAAAGAAATGAAATTGAACTAGAAGTTAACTCTTAATTCGAGACAGCGCACATCACTGAAGCGTCTCCAGCGAAGGCAATGTCATACAGGGAAATATGGAGCATGCCTGCTCATATTCTGCCATGCTGAACTGTCAGTGTCTTCATTGGGTAACAAGCCTTTTGAGATACATCCCAAACTTGCGAGTCATTATTACTTGTTGCAAAGAGTCCATCTTTGGGTCCAGATCGAATAAATACTTGATATTGAACGAAATTCCAAATGAAAAACCCTCGCACAGGTATGACGGAAGGCTGATGGTGTAGGGAAACTGTGGAACTTCAGCTTTTGTAAATTGGGAACTTGGTCGGAAAAGGAATCAAGATCGTAGGCAGGTTTGATTGACTGTCATTGGTTGAAGTGGTCTATTGAGAAATTGAGACAAAATAGCTTTGCAAGTCTGGTAATCAGAGCCTCCTGTGACCTTTAAATGCCGATCCCGTCCGTCTTGACGACATTCTTGACTGGATACTGGGTGTAGACAGCAGATTCTTTTGCCACCGAGAGCAGACGTTGTTGAGAGCCATTGCAGGTTGTCTCCGGAGCCTTCACTAGAAATTTTGACAGTCCAACGTCAACCACTCCGAAATGATCCATGGCATAGAAATGATTTCATCGAAGATGGCCGTAGAGTTCCATCAGGTGTTTTCCGCACAGTAAAGATGGTGACTGAGTCGCGTATTGTCGTCGGTGTTCTGCTGGGCCGTCAGAAGTAGACTACAAGATGCTACATACTACATAGACAGTGCATTTCCGTTTGGTGATCATCAGGTCACGATGAACGTGTTGAAGAATTGTCGCGAATTCATCTGACTGGATTCACACCATACCTGATCCCGAGCAAAGCTTGTGAATCTGATGTATCGTTCAATTCTGATGTTGATGAAAGTTGGAGCAAAGAGATGAGCGCTCGAATGTGCCCACGCACACGGGGTCACACGAGTTGGCAGTCAGACTTATGTCTGGACCAATACCGTATTCTGATTCTTCATCCTCGATATCCTCACAGCGAAAGAGTTCTAGCTCGTGGACCTCGCAAGCTCGAAACCCCGTCTCTTTACGACTGTACAAAGTTCTTGGTACCAACTTTGACGATGAAGCTACTCGTGAAGCGTTGCAAACACTTTCAGAACTCTATGTCAATAGCAGCTCATCTGGCTCCACCGTAGATGCCAGCTCCAAAGTGACGGCAACGCCTAAGACCAATGCACATTTTAATGGCGCGTTGCTCGAAGATGAAGAAGACGAAAACGACGATGAAGAAAAGCATGCTCGATCATCAATCGGAACCTCGAAATTTGTAGAAAACACGCCAGGGGAAGCAGCTGCAAGGGCAAGGAAAAATCTGAAGCGGGATATGGAACTCAGGCTGGCTGAAGGCAGTCGACATTTTCTGAAAGTCTTGAGTGAAGTTGATCAGGTGGGTACTCACTTCCCGATCGCAGTATCGTTATACATCTACCTAATGTCCTATTCAGAGACTGGTTGCCCTCCAAAAACACGTCTCGGCAATGCATACGAGCTGTGACGAAGCCGAGAAGCAACTCCAACTTTCAAACGAGGCGAGCAAATCCCTTCTCGAACGCGCAGGTAATCTACGTGAAGAGAGGTGCGTGTTTTTTGTCTCCTGCGAAGTCCTCTATATACTGAGCGCAAGAAAGACAAGAAGTTGAAGACCGGAAATCCATTGTCTCCTTGTTCCTCTCACGATTTACACTGACGGAGGAGGAAACGGAGGCGTTGACATCTAGAGATGTGCCAGTGGGCAAGCGATTTTTTCAAGCCATGGACAAGACGGAACAGATCCGAGAAGATTGTCGTGTGTTAATGGCCGGTGAAGATGGTCCAACGAGAGCTGGGTAAGCTCGACAAACAATCTCAATTGAGACAACTGATCATAATACCTAGTATCTCCGACCAGGAAAGACATTATGGCATCTACCGCCTCTCAACTTGAACAAGGCTACGAGAAAATATTTCGTTGGTGTTCCTACGAGTTTCGTCAGGTTGGACGCGATTCTCAGCTTGAAGTGAGCACGATCATGCGGGAGGGCGTCCGTCGCCTACGAAAGAGGCCTGAACTCCTCAAGTACGTTCTCGTCACGGATTTCTGTTCTTCTTTGTCTGAAAATCCTCGTTCAGCGAATCACTGGCTGCGCTCTCACTCACCCGTCAAACAACACTGACGTCTTCCTTCCTCACTGCACTTACGCGTGGCGGACCTTCTGGTCTCCCTCGACCTATTGAGCTCCATGCACACGATCCTCTTAGATATATCGGCGACATGCTTGCATGGGTTCATCAAGCTATTGCCGCTGAACGGGAGTTCCTCGAGGCCTTGTTCAGTATCAAGGAAGACGGCCGTTTGATTGGTAGTGCGAGAGAATTTGCTGAGAAAGGCAAGATGAGCGAGGAAGAAGAATGGATAAGGGAGCTCATGGACGCGGCGGTGGGGAAAGTCTGTGTCCCTTTAAAGGTTAATAATGTGTGATTTCCTTTCTATCAGTAAGTGATTTACGCTTTTCATTTTTTGTCTAGATTCGCGTACAACAAACTATCAGGTCGCAAGAAAGTTCGATTATGTCGTACAAGATCGCGAACCTGTTGCAGTTCTACAAGGCAACCATGACGAAGACGATTGGTGACGACGCGGTTCTATCTGTAACGTTGAAGGAGTGCGTACAAATAATTATTCATTTGTACCGCTGTTCCTCTAAATGTTGCTCAGAATTACCGACCTGGCGTACCAGACTTTCTTTGGCTCTATCGAAACTCAATGTCGTTCACTCGCTCAAGCAGCTCTAGTACGTTCCAAATATACCTTCATCTGTCTCAGAATATCTTTAACGCAAAGCAGGATCTTGATGACACATCCGTTACACCTCCCATCCCCATACTCGATCACGTTCAGATACTTCGTGAGATCATGGCAGTGTATCAGTCATATCTCGGGGACGACGAGCCGGACGACGACAACGAAGATGACTTGATCGGTGATCGTAACGAATCGTACGCTACCGGGAACACGGGCTTCCTCAAAATCGGCGATGTCATGGTACAGCCAGCGCTGGATATGTGTCTCGATGCGGGGGAAAAGAAGAAGAGGCAAAGGCCTGAATGGGACAAGGATGTTTTCGTATTGAATTGCTTGAGTTATCTTTTGGTATATGCGGGTTTGGCAAATCGTTCGTATCAATTCACTGACTCGAATGGTCTCGTATTCTTTTTTGCAGAGTGTTTTGGAGCCGTTCGCATTCACCAAGCCTCAACGAAAGGTGATTCAGGAAGCAATTGAATCGAAAGTTGAAGAGTTGACTGAAGAACATGTGAATCTATTCATACTTGACTAATATCGTCTTTTGTTGAGCTTGGTCTTTCCAGTACCACGATATCATGACAGACGCAGGATTAAACCAAATCGCCTCCCTATGCCGGAATCATGATGACTCGGTAAACTGTTCTGATTACACACTATTTATCTTAACTTATATTTTTCTTGTCTTTACAACAGGAACCTCTCTCGCACGTTCCCGGCATTCAACCTGCCCAGCTTCAATCCGCTCTCGCCTCCTTCTCCCGTTGGCTATCTACCTCCATTGAAGTCGTCTCCTCATCATCCCCCCGTTTATCTCGCCTGACCCTTCAGCGTCTGCATACGCAGATACACCATGCTGCACTAGAGAGAATGGCCAAGACGTATGCCATGATTTGTGAGAGGGTGAGGAGGAAGGAGAATAAGTATGAGGCTGCAGCTACGTTACTTGGGGCCGAGCGACCATTTGGTCAAGTTGGGCTGCTGTGGCAGATATTCGGGCTCAAAGAAGAGGAGTAGGAGGGAGAGAAGGACAGTGTTGAGTATGTATCGTGTATATACCTGCCTAGACCTGCCTGAATGAATACAAGTAACAATGCCGACTCGCCGAGCTGATGACTTTGCACTGTTGCACCGCGATTATCACGTGGCTAAGTACTACTGTGTTTCTTTGTGGATCTTCCTTTCTCAATGATATGTAGACATAGATCTACGTTTCCCTACATTTTGATCTTGTTGCTTGAATCTGCACCTCATTCAAGACTGTTATGAACCATCACTATGCTCCGCCACAGTATTTCTCTCCTCCCAGCTTTTATTATCCGTATCCAGTATCGCCTATCCATTCTCTTTCCTCGAGCGATCCATCTCCCCCAGGCTTAAAGCTACGCATAGAGAATGGCTGGTACGTCCAGCCTGCATCTGGGCAGACTGGACTATCCACATTGGGACCAGTATCGTCTAGTGAACCATCGCTTCATCGCTCCAGTAGACCACCATCCCCAACCCCTTCACCTTCTTTAGTTTCGCGTCATGATACCAAAACACATCATTACTGGAAAGGAAGACTAGCTCCGCTTCCGGGCTTCTCCTCGCCCTCTGACATGCTCAAGTTAAATCACGCCGTCGAGATCAAGAAGGATCATACGGAGAGACCTCTTCCGCCACCTCCTGGTTTGTCGAAGAATAACGATGTCAGTGTCTATGTACCTGCTAGAGTCCTAATTGAATCAATTTCGCAGGGAAAATCCATTTCTACCCTTGATAAATATGTGTGCATCATCGCCTCTTTTTTACTTCATTCTGCAACCTGAATTCTATCTGCTCAGGCTGATATATTCGTACCTCAATTTCTGAAAGATATACAAAAACAAAGTCAAAAATTTCAACCTCTTGCTCCGATACCCATTTTCCCCCTTTCTTCTTATCTTCATTCTTTTTTACCGTCGTCTATTATTGAAAAACAAACCAATCTTCATCCATCTACTATTCTTTCTGAAATACCTCCTGAGAAGGCCGCTACGTGCCAGCTTTTGACTGCTGATGAATACAAACAACATTGGAAATCCTTGTTATCTTGGGAGTTGGACCAGTTGGCTACCGATAAACAGAAAATTATTTTGTGGCAGGTGAAGGTCAAAGTGTTGGATTGGGCCCAAGGTCAATTCTCCGTACTCGTTCCAGGGATACGGGAAAACTATCCTAGGCTAGACATTGGGGACGTCATTCATCTAAGGGAAGTCCTGGTTGACTGGAAAACAGGGAGTGGGTTCGCTTTCGAAGGAAGAGTGATTAGACTCAAGAAACGAGAAGGCTTCATTCGTATGTTCTGTGCTTATACTATAAAATCCTGTTCAATTAGTCCCAGATTTTTCCTGTCCTACGCTCAAGACGCACATCGAGACGTTTATTATACAAGAACCATCGTTCCAAACTGATGAAGAGGTACCTCCCGTCCTCAACCTGTCTTTTATAACAAACGCACGTCCCTCAGTTGTGATGGACGTCGCCATCTCGACCTTGGCTAGTGCGTTGGATCCCAATGGAAAGCGCGATGTAGCTCATCGGTGGTTATTTCCCGAGATGAACGATTTGCATCTCAATCTTCCCGTCCCTTCCACGCCACCTTATATAACAGGAGAGGTTTGGGTCGACAATGGCTTGAATGCGGAGCAACGGGTCAATTTTCGCCATGCAAGTCAATCATCAGTGCTTATCTTCCTTCTGTTTCGCTCTAGTTCGCCGCTTCTTGTATATCAAAGTATCAATCGCCTGTCCCGTTTCTTATCAGTGGTCCTCCGGGTACAGGAAAAACACGGTAACAGTTGTTCCAAATATCAGAAGTTGAACACATTGACTAGCCCTATATTACAGAACCGTCGTGGAAACCGTCCACCAAATCTTACGTACTCAGCCAGAAGCACATATCTTACTTTGTGCTCCTTCCAATTCCGCTACTGATACTTTGGCACTACGACTTGCATCATCTCTCAAACCAGGAGATATGCTCCGACTAAATGACCAGAACAGAACCTTTGCGGAGGTTCCAGACTCAATTCGTCAATTTTGCTGCAAGTTCACCAGTTCATTCATGTCCATTTCTTACTGACAAAAAACTTAGATGTTGAGAACGATAGCTTTGCCATTCCTACTTGGAAGATGCTCATGAGCTACAAGGTAGTGGTGGCGTCGTGTCTGGACGCAAATATTCTCGTCGACGCTGCCTGTACGAATACCGTTCTTTGTGGGCTAGAAGAACACGTAGTGTCATCACTGCACCCTCACAGGAAGATCAAGTATCAGATTGTTCCTCATTGGACGCATCTGCTCATTGACGAGGTCAACATCAATTCTGTTTGATTTCATTATCACTGCTTAAACCCTTTGTCAGGCCGCGCAAGGTTCAGAGCCGGAACTTCTAGTTCCGATCTCAGTCGTTCTACCCAGGCATGAGCTTTCTGCTCCCAATCGTACAACTTCGTTCGATTACCACTGGCTTTCCACTGTCCCACAGTTAATTCTGTGCGGGGATATCAATCAGCGTACGTTCTGGCTTTCATAGCACGGGACTACTAATCTGACTCAATTTGCTCACATAGTGGGACCCATCATCACATCTCAACAGGCACGCACCTTTGAACTCGATGTCTCCTTACTCGAGCGTCTCTTCGATAGACCTCTGTACGCGGAACACGCAGAGGCACGTCATCCTCGACGTCTACCCCTCACTGGTTTGCCGCTGCACCAAAATTCGGTGCAATCAATGTTCAAGCCATTCGTGAATCTCGTCAAGGTGGGTTTGTTCATAATGGCATGTCCGTTTCGCTTTCTTATGTCGTATCTAAGAACTACCGTTCTCACCCAGCAATCCTCATGCCACCTTCGGCTATGTTCTACAATGACTCGTTAGAGCCTTGCGCGAGCAATGGTATGATCTCCTGGGCGGGACTATCCAACAATAAATACCCTCTAATGTTCCTTGGCTGTGACACTAAGGATGAAAGCGTCGACGAGGTCCGTATCTACGCATTCTTCATCTAATCAGCCTAATTTTATCTCAGCGTGTTACCTGGTTCAACATTGGCGAAATAGATCGAATCGTAGAAGTGATCACTTCATTAATGTCGGAGGCCGCCAAAAGCATTCCACCGTTACAAGCTGACGAAATCGGGGTCATGGCACCTTGGCGAGAACAAGTTTGGAAAATCCGAGAAAGATTAAGGCAGGCGGGGCTATCTCGAGTGGATGTAGGAACCGTGGAGGACTATCAAGGCAGAGAGAAACGAGTTGTGATCATATCTTGTGTGAGGTCTAGTGCCAGATTTCTGGCAGAAGACGGACAGAAGGGGATTGGTCTGGTATTTGAAAAGAAAAGGTTTGCTCGTTTTTTCTTCAGGTCTTGTGCCAATGCTGGAGCTGAATGGCGATCGTAGAATGAATGTAGCTATTACCCGTGCCAAAGAACTCCTCGTAATAATCGGCAATGGCAATCTACTCAAATATGATCCATATTGGAAAGGTTTTCTACAGTTTGCTCTTAGGAACGCATTGTACGTATTATTAGATATCTCACCTTCTTGTCTTGTACTGACACTCGAAAATAGATATGTGGGTCCTGAATTAGCGCTCGAGGACGATGGTGCTTGGATATCACGCCTAGAGTCAGTTATCCACTGTCTACTGTTTATCCCCTCCATTCTAATGCATTCATATCTAGGTCCAAGACTGCTGAAGCCGAAGAAGTTGGTTTGGCGACTATTGATCCTACAGGGATGAGGGCCACGATGATGCTAGCGGGAGGTGTAGTAAGGGAGATTCTCAGAGATAGTTTTTGAGTTGGGTAAATAGAAGGTCTATTTTCAACGGTATTAACGGTACTTGTATAATGGAGGGATGACCGCCCTGCCTTTTCAGAATATTACAGAAAGATTTGAAAGAGTGTAGAGATCTTTGCCATTGAGTACGATATCCCTCGAGACTAGCTCAAAGTCTATAAGAAGGTTTGGGAATCGGATCTGGCGGAGTGCTTCAAGACGAACAAAACTTGGTATAAAAGAATCTGAGCTTGAGCTGTGCCGAAATCTTGACAAGAAAGTCCGGAATTCGAACATAGGATTGCACCTTACTGGTAATGTGGGTTGCTAGCACCCTCGTCAATATCAAGATGTTTTAAGCAGAAGTGAATGATAAAATAGAGAGCGATGAACATAAAACTGAATGCGGATGATTAAGTACTAGTATGCTCATTGTACCGACGAGGTAGTCCGGTGACCGTCGATGAAAATGTAATCTTTAATCATGGCTTGGTCACCAAAGTCTCAACCAAATGACAAGGTTGAACAACTCTGTAGAACGCAATCGACAACGACTAATGCATGCTACCTAATCCTGTATTGGCATTGAATTTTTTCTCAAGAGCAAGATGCAGAGTTCTATTAGTCTGAATGTCTGGATTCATCCGCCAGCGGTCAATCAGATTTCCTACAGCAGATAGAGCTTCCTTTCGAGACATCCCTTGATCAAGGAATTCTTGCATCTTCACAAATGCCAATTTTTTTTCAACATCATCCTTATGGAGCACAGCTGTGATAAAGCACGACAATGCGACGGTGAGCAAGAGCAGCAAAGGAAAGAAGGGGGGAACGACCAACCAGCTTCAAATAAGAGCATACACTCCCTTGCACCATACGCCTCTGGACATCCAAATTTCCACTTAGTCGGATATGACATAAATGTTCGGACAGGGAGCATACGTCGACAATCGTGGCCCGTTACAGCATCAGAGAAGTCCACAAAACGAAATGATGTACCGTCGGGGTCGCAAAGTATATGCCTCTCTTGTCCTTTCCTTATTTGATTGTGGTATATGCCATGATCGTGTAGCTCATCTAAGGCCTCCACAATCCGAAGCCTCCAGGATATAAGAATATTACACTTAATCCGAAAGAAGCAAACTCACCGTATTGCTAGAGTGGTAGACTTGGGCTTGTGTCTCAAAAACGCGCCTAATTCTATACCACCCCATTCCATGACCGCAATCATAACCTCTCCGCCCCATTTTGAAGTAGGAGCATGCCACAATCCGTAATGTTTCGGAACAAGCTTGCCCTGAAACTCCCGCAAATGTTGACCATAGAACTCTGCTTCTTTTCGAATACGTTCCGCAGATTCCTGTTGATTCTCATCAGTCTCCAAGAATAAAACACCCTTTATTGCAAGACGGGGAAAGTGGCGATGTTCAGAATCTGTCTCGATGACCGCAGAGCTACAGAAACTCGATACTGCAAGGATGCGAGCAAGGTCCTTCCACCCTGGAAACTGTGATTCGGTCATTTGACCATAAGAGTGGTACGGCGCTGTCCCAGTAAGTTTTGAGTTTGAAGGGAGTTCTGCAAATTGGGTGTCCCCAAGCCTTACTTTGTGAAAATTCGTGGGACTCGGGGCAGCAAAGCTCAGTGTAAGTTGAAGCGATTGCTTGTCATGTTGGGAAAAAAACCGGAAAGGTGAACTACTAGTTTTTGTGGCGTACATTGCAGACAAGAGATAGATAGATAGAGCGATCGCTCACATAAGCTCTCATCATTCAACCAATCGGATTATTAGTCTCGCGAGGCGAATTAATAAATTGGTGGATATAGTAAACAAAATGGCAACAATTACTGATGATTCTGAGAGCTCATAAAGTTTATGAAAAGATGGAGAAGGAATCACCCCTCTGAGCTCCCACATGGATGAATAAAGAGATACATCACCATCTAGGACGGCCCCACGTCTTATAAGTTGAGTCGATCATGAATACCGGAATGATCACAGACTACACATCGTATCAGAATAGGGCACAGCAGTTAATGGCTGCTGCTTAATTCTACATTGGCATTGAATCTTTTCTCGAGAGCAAGATGCAGGGTTCTATTTGTCCGAATGTCTGGATTCATCCGCCAGCGGTCAATCAGATTTCCTACAGCAGATAGAGCTTCCTTTTGAGACATCCCTTGATCAAGAAATTCTTGCATCTTCATAAATGCAAATTTCTTCTCAACATCATCCTCATGGAGGACAGCTGTGATGAAGCATTACAGTGCAACAGTGAATAAGAAAGGTAATGGAAAGAAGGAGAGAAAGACCAACCAGCTTCAAATAAGAGCATGCACTCTCTTGCACCATATGCCTCTGGACATCCAAATTTCCACTCACTGGGAAACGACATGAATGTTCGGACAGGGAGCATACGTCGACAATCGTGACCCGTTACAGCATCAGAGAAGTCCACGAAACGAAATGATGTACCCTCGGGGTTGCAAAGTATATGTCGCTCTTGTCCCTTCCCAATTTGAGTGTGGTATATGCCATGATCGTGTAGCTCATCTAAGGCCTCCACAATCCGAAGCCTCCAGGATATAAGAATATTACACTTAATGATCACATATTCCGAGAGAAGCAAACTCACCGTATTGCTAGAGTGGTAGACTTGGGCTTGTGTCTTGAAAACGCGCCTAATTCTATACCACCCCATTCCATGACCGCAATCATAACCTCTCCGCCCCATTGCGAAGTAGGAGCATGCCACAATCCGTAATGGGTCGGAACAAACTGGCCTTGGAACTCCCGCAAATGTTGACCATAGAACTCTGCTTCTTTTCGAACACGTTCCGCAGATTCCTGTTGATTCTCGTTAGTCTCCAAGAACAGAACGCCCTTTATTGCGAGACGGGGAAAGTCGCGATGTTCAGAATCTGTCTCGATGACCGCAGAGCTACAAAAACTCGATACTGCAAGGATGCGAGCAAGGTCCTTCCACCCTGGAAACTGTGATTCGGTCATTTGACCATAAGAGTGGTACGGCGCTGTCCCAGTAAGTTTTGAGTTTGGAGGGAGTTCTGCAAATTGGGTGTCCCCAAGCTTTACTTTGTGGAAATTTGTGGGATTCGGGGCAGCAAAGTCCAGTGTAAGTTGAAGCGATTGCTTGTCATGTTGGGCAAAAAACCGGAAAGGTGGGCTACTAGTTTCTGTGGCGTCCATTGAGCAAATATTCACATATAAGCGCTCATAGCGCCCATTGATTGACCAATCGGATCAATACATAACCTCTTCATTAAACGCAAATCGTGTCAAGCCTGTCTTCTGTAGTATAGCGCGATGCGATACACGTTGACCAGGTCGGTTCCAGCTACTCGCTCCCCTCGTGTGTGCAAATGAGCATCATACAAGAGATTATCGCAATGGGATGCTGTATCGCATGTTGAGGACGACATATTGAGGACGAGGGTGCTCGAATATCACGCCTTGTGTCTGTAATTTACTATTCACTCTTCCCTTCTACCGCTTGGTATCTCATGCTGAAGCCGACGAAGAGAAAGTTGGGCTGGCGACCGCTGATCCCACAGCAATGAGGGCTGCGGAAGGTGTCATAAGAGAGGTTCTCAAGTATGATTTTCTTCCCAGTTGGGAAGGTCTTTTTCCCCCCAAAGGTATGTTAGGTATTTACATACACTAGGGTAGAGACCGTAAGTATTGTATAGGAATGTATAATTCAAGAAGATCGTCGATCCAGCCACTGGAACCTCAGCTTACTACAGAACCTCGTCAACCGCCGTTCGGATTGGCGGTCTGGATGTCACATTCGGAGCCCTGAAGAGAATGTAAGAGAGAATACGACAGAGCAACAAACGAAACCTACTCCATTTCGAATTTGTACATTAGCACGTACACCTTTTTCCTTTGCTTTATTCACGTCAGCTCGTCCGCCAGAATTGGTGTTTGTAGTGTTCAGCGGAGCAATACTGGGAATCCTAGGACGCTTTTGATGAACGGGAGGTTTGAGCTGCTGAGATATTACTTCGTCCTTGTGCTCGACGAAATCTTTATGAGCGACGTCGTAGTCGGTGAAATATTGCCAGCCATTCGGAATTCCTTGAAAAAGCGATACTTCGCGAGACATAGGAAGGCTTTGAGGAAGACCATCGTGAGAACCTCTAGAGCCAGTGGAGAGTCGAGAGAATAACGGAGGCGGCATAGGAAGTTCCATTGGGTCGGAATCTTCGAAATCCAGGCCTGAGAAGATAAAAGGGCTGGATGTGGGAAGGGTGGAAAGTTCGTTGTCCTGCGAGCTCGAGACAGCGAGAAGGTCGAAAGAGTTACTGAATGAAATCGCATTGTTGATATCCGGAGCGGCGTAGGAGAAAACGTTGAGAGCGCGGTTAGCGGTGCACGTAGGGCAAGCATCAACAAAACCTCGAACCAAAATGGATGGAACGAAGGTATAATACTTCCTCACTAAAGCTAAAGTTCCTGAAAAGTCGCCGTGATCACTTTTTCTATGACAATACTGCAAGACGTCGTAGACTTGATCTTGAGGAACAACCACACGGCCTTTCCAGAGTAGAATATGAAGAATTGAATGGGATTCAGAGGATAGAAAGAGATCGCCCTTGCCACCAAGTACGATATCCTTCGAGACCAGCTCAAAGTCTGTAACAACCACGCCTTTGAGTTTGGGAGTTTCTAGGCAGAGCTTGATGTAGTCGTAATTCCGTCTAGGCAAAAAAGACTTGAGACGGTTGGTTCGCGAGGATTTTCCGGCAAAGCGAGCTTCGATTTTGCTAAACTCTTGACGAGACGGAAGGTCCAGAATTTGAACAGAGGATTGAAGTTGAGCGAGGTCCTCAGAAGAAATCCGAGCAAAGTTCGGCGTCATATCACTTGGAATTATGAGTTAGTGCTAGTGCACTCGGCAGTATTAAGATGCACTGACAAGAAAATGCAATACTCAACAAAAATAGAGAGATGGTCGAACAGAGAGCGATCGTCGACGTATGTAAGAAGGCCGATCAATGCAGATTTACTGATACAAATTTCTAGAAACAGTCACACAAACAAGTCAAAGCTAACTATCCTCAAGAAAATAATTGGCGCCGATTGTAAACTAACTCAAGTCTCGCTATGGCTTCTTGCCAGATGGAGCGCCCGCAGGAAAAACACACTAACATGATCAAGAAACCTCAGTGTTCATAGTGCTATAGCTTCAGTTCCATCTTCGACACCAGGCGTTGATATCTTTGCACGGACCAGTCTACCATACACGCACTGTCTCTTGGTTTACTAGTCATCACATGTGGCTCCTGAAGATCTCAAAATACCAAATGGTTATCACGGAGGATTTTGATTGCGCGAGTGAGTGATTTGCCTTCGCACGCAATGAAGTTTTTCTTGCACATTGTATCTTGAACATAATCCATAACGATGAGCTATAAACTAATAGTAGATGCGGGGAGCGAGGCTTGCTTCCGCCAGAAGACGATGACCAGACTCACCATAACGACACGCAAAAACTTGACGAGTACGTCAGTTGACGAGATCCTGGAGACAGAAGAGCAAATCATGACAGCTTGAAAGACGGTTTTTTTCGATGTATGTAGTGAGATGCCGACGATTATCGAGGTTGTAGTCTTTCCCGTCACATGAAACTGATTTCAAGAGGGCAAACTGACATGGATAATTAAATTGGGACCGGACCGAAGGAGGGAGACGATATGTACGACCTGTGGCTCAAAGAATACGGGAACTGGACGAAACAGATGTAGATAAACGGGGGAGCAAGTCCAGAAATGAATAAGGGGTCGTGTCTTATTCATAGCAAAGTTCGAGGGTCCGGAACAGCTTGGTAACCAATTTAAGCCAAAAAAGGCGAATGCAGGTAAGTCCGGCTGAGGACCGACAAAGATCAAGGACACACATTCAACAAAGAAACGGTCGGCGAAAACAGCCTCATAGACTACCAGAGACCCACGAGGAGGGCCGGGCAGCATGATGCTTCACACACACGGCAAAAGATCAGCAGCAGATTAGAGACACGACTTGTACACACACTGCTGGTCGGATGGGTCACAACCGTCATTCTTCAATTTCTCCAAGCTTGAATACAGTATTAGGACATCTTGTAGTCGTATGGGGACACCCCCGTACGGTTCTATCTTTTTCATCTCGATGTGAATGAGTCGCTCGGTTGTCCGCTACAGGTGACCAACCTCTTGCAGTGCATTTAGTCGTGAAGCTTCATCAGGGTGATGTCAAAGAGATAAATCGATAAATCTGTACGCCGGGCGAAGCTCCTGGTTTGTAAAATCAAAGGTCTCGCTCGGGTAGCCATTCCTCGGCGGAACTGAGCAAAAGCAGGATGTCGGATGGTGGGTGGAGGAGGAGCGAGTCCTTGGGGCGACGATTATAAGCGGCATCTGGGCGTTGCTCAATTTGAGCATATACAAGTTCAGTGCCTTTGTTACCTGTGATCTGCTTTGGGCGGCGTGCACAATGACCTTTTGACTTGAATGACTGTCATCAGTTGAAGCAAAGGGCATAGGAAGACTATACGCCGTATGTGATAGGTAGTGAACAAGTTGTTGAGCGAAAATCATCGTATAGACATTCCACCATGAAAAGAATCATGATCACATACATACCGCTACTAGGCAAATGCAATATTGCTCATTCGTCTGCGCGTCTCCGAGACGGGGGAGATGAAGACCCTGAAAAAGGTGATTCCGGAAGAATAGGTTTGCCAGCAACCTTCGATAAGGCTGTGTTTAGGAAAGGTTCACACTTGGATTCTATATCCTACGCTAGGGATCAATATACAATTTAGCGATCACAGTGACATATATGTATAGCTTGGAATTGTACACACACCTTGTAGAAAACCAAATATGTTGAACATCACTTTTGAGGAATAAGATAGTCATTCATAGTGCAAAAATCATGGATGTATCAAAATTTTACCAAAAGAACAGGAATGTGTTTTGCAACATCGCAAAGAAAGTGTGACTGGTGGTTGTAGATACAAACCACAACACTTAAGTATTGAAACACTTATTGAATTGCTGCCACCTATTAGTAATTCTTCATAATTTGCATTTCGTCTGCTGATAAAGGAATGCAATTCTCAGTAACAGGCCGCCTTTTCAGTTGAAATTCGGGAAGTGTACGCCAGTGGTCAATTGTGCGTCCAACAAGGTGTAGAGCTTCTCTTCGAGATACTCCTCGGGCAAGCAGTCCCTGCATATGAATGAATGCTACAATCATCTGATCATCGTCCTTGTTACGAAGACCTGTATCAAGTGTAAGCATGAGTAAAAAGCCGAACGAATGAAACGCCTGAAAAAGGCTCCTCAAAATGAAGACCAGAACTGAGGAAAAGGATGTAAATTGTATATAGTCGCTTACGAGTTCCAAATAAGTCCAAGCATTGCCTTATGCCGTAGACCTCGTCACATCCGAATTGAATCCGATTCGGAAATGAATCGAATAATCGCACGGGGAGTTGTCGTCCACAAATATGATCCGCAAATGCTTCAGAGAAATCCACAAATCGAACGGATTCAGTTTCGATGTTATATAGTATATGCCGTTCCCGGCCTACCCCAATTTGTGTATGATAAACGCCATAATCATGTAGCTCATCTAAAGCTTCCGCGATTCGAAAGCTACACAAGCAAGCACCCGAGTCTAGCAGTCAATGAACGTTTTAATGTATAAGGTGGCTCACCGACACGCCAGAGTCGCAATATCACTGTGAAGGAAGGCGCCCAATCGCATACCTCCCCATTCCATGACTGCAATGAGCACCTCTCCGCCCCATTGTGTGACAGGTGCATG
This sequence comes from Lentinula aff. lateritia, assembly GCA_027886305.1. Taxonomy (NCBI): domain Eukaryota; kingdom Fungi; phylum Basidiomycota; class Agaricomycetes; order Agaricales; family Omphalotaceae; genus Lentinula; species Lentinula aff. lateritia. The sequence goes on from MU795054.1 coordinate 66,701, forward strand.
CCATAGGCCATAGTATCTCGGGACGAGTTTTCCCTGAAGCTCTTCCAAGTGATCAGCATAAAACATCGCTTCCTTCAGCATACGTTCTGCAGACTCTTGTTGAAGGACATCTGTCTCCAAGAACAACACGCCTTTGACTGCAAGGCGGGGGACCTCGCTTGCTGACTGGATGACAGCAGAGCTGCAAAATGTTGAGTCCGAGCGGAGCCGAGCAATTTCTTCCCACCCAGGGAACTGGGATTCTTTCATCGGACCATAGGGGTGATATGGTGCTGTTCCAGTCAGTTCCGAACTTGGAGGAAGTGGTGCGAAATGAGCGCCCTCGAGTTTCACTTGATAGAATGTCGTCGGATGAGGAATAGTAAAGCCAAGGGTGAGGTGAAGCAGCTGTTCCTCATGTTGTTCAAAAAATCGAAGTGAAGGCGCCATTGTCGCGTTCATTGTGAACGCGTTACATTGAACTGCGGCGATACCACATCACATGACGACAAAATCTGGACTGTTGGTGATCGATAGTTCACACTAATGCTTTTAACTGTGTGATTTTATCAGGTGTCCTTCCTCTCACGGACCCTCGACAAAGAGGTCGAAACTTCAGAATAGCAAACAAAGCTACACTAGATTCTGGAGCACAGGAACTGAGATTAATCTCTACCGTCCCGGTACGGCACAGGCGGCGAAGAGACAGTTGTGATCACAGTACGTCAAAATCCGTCTTTCATCGATTTACATGTTATGAGAATTGCATGAGTACTTGAGTCGTTAAACCTCCTCTGCTAAAGGATTTAGATGTCCGTTACCATTACTCGTCGACAGCGGTGACATAGGGGCACGAGGAACATCCGCATTAGTGTCAACATCTTTGTTCTTCTTCATCAACTCCTCCGGGAGCATGACCGCACGATCTACCGCAACTGGCAGACCTCTGTGTCGCCCTCGCACCCTAAGTCATAAGATATAAGAGAACCTAAGACGAAGGAACAAGTTGAACTCACATTATCACAATCACTACCAGTTTGGAAAGCGGTCGCATCGCACCGACAAAGGAGTAGTTTTCCTGTACATGGTCAACATACGACACTTTCATGTGTCATGGACAACTAACCGTGGGGATACCCAAGCTAAGGCCGATCCCCCCAAAAGCAGATACCAGTTCAAACAAAACACGGAACAGATCAAACCATTTGAGATCGTCGTTCAATAGATTATCTCTCTCTATGATAGCAATGAGAAATACACCCCAGACCAACCACCATATATCTATTGTGTCGATACGAAGAAAGTGGTAAGAACAAACAAGAATGATGACTGAGTGCTGGTGAGCGCACCAATACTAAGCTGCCGACGCAGATGCCATCCAATATACCGTCCAACTCGCTGACGCGGTCCAAGGTTTCCGAAATCAGTAGGTTCTTCTTCGACCTCCTCAGGCTGCGCTTCAAATACACCGAGGGATCGTTCTTCATATCTGCAAATTGATTTCAACCTCGGAAATTCAGAAATGGGGGAAAAGCAATACACGTTTGTTGAACGGATACTTAGAGCGACCTAGAATGAGAGTTTATCAGTATAGCTCTCATCCACGAGGAACCTCAGGAAAAACAAACGGGATAAACCTTCGTACAAAATATGAGCGCTGATAACAAAGTGAGGCTGAACGACCACTTACAGCAATGTACATCATCACAACATACAAAAACCTATCGCATTTCAAAGGATCCAATCAACATCCGAGTCGAGAGAAAGATAATGTTCGAGGCCAAAGTAAGGAATTAGGGTAGAAAACAACTCACTGTACAGCGGGCGCCAGTGAAGATACGGAGACTATAGAAAATCCAGAAGCTCGCGCAGCAAGTCCTTGAAAGAGACCCGAAACGATTCGTGGTCCAATGGAAAGCGAAGTCCATACTTCCAAGCCAATATCTGAATATCATGTCATTGAATGAGTTGATTATTCGTTTCCCAACCATATGTCAAACGATATGATATGTATCTATGGCGGACCCAATGAGACAAGGAAGATGACTTGCCTAGTACCTCAAAAGCTGCCCATTCTATTGCACTACAAGATAATGAATACCAGTTACATTCTGAGTGGGTACTGATTGGTTGAAGAACGTCCAGCCTCACCTGAATAAGAACAAACATATAACCAAAAACCAAGTTTGATGGCTAGGAAATCTGGGATACAATGTCACAAACATGCTTCTTCAGTATAGTGATATCGTACAGATATACAAAACATCTACGACAGACATAGGTTATAACATCCACTATGTTGGACAGAGAACACGCACCTCCGAGGATGATCTAATAAAAAGCTAAACGCCTTTTCTGATTCAGATCCGGGTTTCGCAATTTTAGAGCCAATCCAGCTAATGAGCTACGATGAGCATTTGCAAGAGGGACACAACTAGCTGCTCACATCACCAAACGCAAGCTAGGCAGACATGGCTCAAAGTATGAACGCTGCCATCGTGCCAATCCAACTCCGACGACTCACAATATAGGCTGTAGATGAATGTGTCAGATAAAAACTTATATGTTATGAGAAAACCCACCAGCGCATGATTCCCGGCCAAGATGACGAACATCAAGGAAACTACTCAAATTTCATAAGTCGGCCGTGATCAATCACGTCTGAGAAGAATCTTGAAGTATGAACCACGTACAAACCATGAGATATGCACTTTGAAACGGGACCATTCCTCTAGAAATTTGATTAATGCCAAAAATATGAAGTATAATCAAAGACTAACTCATCTACCAGAGAAAGGCCGCCACCAGTATACGCGCCCATGACTTGAAATAGACTGAACCTATTGAAACACGGAGTTGAGAGCATGAATGACCCGTGAATGACATTCAAGAATGGAGATAGCATACCAAGGTTTCTGAACAATTCTCAACTGATTTGCAAACACATCATCGTATTGGTGTGTGGCAGAGAGCCAGGGCGCAAACAATATGAAGGATATAAGTTGAGTACCAATGAAATACTATGACCAACCAGCAAGTTAATCACGAATGACGGATCATAGTCAATCAACTCACTAAAGGAACCATATAGCTTAACCACCTCAACGCAACATACTCTATTCCCCCAATCTGTTCCACCAGATCATCCGATAACGTCTCTACATGGAAGTCCGAGTTTGGACCGACGACGATCTCTGAATTGGGGCTGAGCCATGATACATTGCTACCCTCCACAGTGCGGGTATATGGCATGGTTAGCTTTCGCTCTAACTTGCGATACGTCTTTGGAGAGAACGTTTTGAGGGCTTTGCGTGCTATGTGTACGGGCCCGGGAAATCCCATGTCGTATTTGTGTTTGGAGTCAGAAGCATTAGCGTCTTGTAGGCGATTAGTTAAAATAGTGGTGGTCCGCCGTGTCAATGGAACACCTAGGAAGAAGTCAATTCCGATCTACTAAGGAAAGAATTCGACCCGTACCATTTGTCGTGCGGAAAGTGTTCACTCTCCTAAGCGACGTAGTATACGCAAAGTCAACGCCATGAGCGCGGGGAGAAAGTGAGGTTACGGGTTCTGGGGGAAGCTCCGTGTTGATTGCTTCTGGAGAAGACGTAAGGGCGTTGTTGTCCGTAAAGAGTGAAGGGTCGTCTAAATTTGTTTGCTCGTGAACACGATCACCAACGCCAGCCTTTTCGACGATGTCAAAAGTGGCTGCAGGGGTAGGATGTATTAATTTGAAAGTAGGCGTAGGCCCCTCAGTTGATTTTGGAGAGCGAGGCCTGTTGTTACTGCTATTCATAGGTACTGGTTCTCTGGCTCTTTTCAAATTCATAGGTGGTGAAATGGATGCCAAAAAGGTCTTGCGATCCTGTGGAGGTCTTCTTTTCTTCGCAACATACTCATACTCGCATGTCCGTTTGAAATACTCTCTTGGATATGAATTTCAATTAGTGAAGCATCAGGGTTCAAGAGAAGCCGTGACGCACTTTCGAACCAAAACCATGATCCACGAAACCATTGTTATATCGCCCTGAAAGCAAACAGACACTGAGTGAATTATCCACAGAGTAGTAGGAAGTGTCCTCACCATCATCATAAGCAAGTAAAGAATGATCTGTTGCCAGGCCGTCATGGATGATAGATTCACCGTAGAAAGGCCTGTGACAGTCATTGCTGAATAACATAGAAATAAAGAGTCCAAATAGCTGATCTTGAAGCGGCCATTACATCCCCAGAAAATTGCAGAAGATATTAGTGGTATGAAGACAAAGGCAAATAGGTGTAATCGAAAGAAGGTGGATTGGTAGAGGACAAAATTCTCTATCCGGTCGTAGAGACGAGATAAGAAATTTCCGGAAGGAGGCTTAGCTGAAGCTTCTCTTGAAAGCATATCGAGGTCGATTCAACGAGACGGCATTGCCGTGAATGTGCTGCCAACACATGTGTGTTCGCGGATCAGGGACAAGGCGAGCGCTAAATGTGCGCTTAAGGGAAGCCTGATATTCTCGCGTCAATTTACCTGGCATGGGATCATGTCGATGGACTTGGCTCTCTATGTATGTACCGCCTGATTACTTTCCTGAATTTCGTAGAGCATGGCGCTGTCTTTTTGACCGCGACTGTCCATGTGATCGCAAAGAGCGACAGATTATGCAAAGTTGAACGAAATGATTGACTCGATCAACCACTAAAGTATTCATTCAAGCATGAATTCTATTGCTCTTCTTGGCTCTCCTAGCCTTTGTGACAAATCCTGTGCATCCATAAACTCAACATCTGCACTCAATATCACTCCTATACTAGCTCCCAAACGCCTTCAACATGTTCATCACATTCTCATACACCGTAAACACAATACCACCGCTCATTACTAACCTGGCCAACCTTGGCGTCGTTCCAGTCCAAAATCTCCTAATGCCCTCCTCAGTGAAAATTCGATAAGCGCAGTGGAAGGAGTTGCGATATTGGGAACGGGCGGAGAGCGATTGCATTCGGGTTTTGATTACGCTGTCAGTAAAAAATTGGAGTATCAATACGCTGATCTGAAGAAAATACAACTTACTCGAGAGGCATAGTGGTATATACCGTAACCAGCCCTGCAATAGCTCCGATACCAAACGTTATGGTACTTGGTAATGTTTGACCTGGGCGTGCGGTTCCCTGAACAAATTGCTTTAACGTGGAGTAGGTGGTGAATCGGACAGCGGAGTTTGCGCCTTGGCGCATCATCTACTGAGTGGGAGGTTTAACGAGTTGAGTTGATATTGAACCAAGCAGTTGTACTCACCACTGGGAATAAACCGCGATATATCCCTGCTAGACCTTCTTGTCGGATGATGGTTGCAGTCCCGTGAATGAGTCCACGATATTGAGGATTAGGTCGGTTAGCATCGTCGATGAGTTTTGTCCTACAAGGAGGGTCAATAACAAGGGTTGAATGGACATGGGAAAGCGTACTTGATAGTTTCTGACGGTGTCACAGCGAATATAGCTTCTGTCATGCCTGCTCCAAGTCCAGCTAAAACCCAATCGAAGGTGAACATTTAGAAATTGTTCGACAATCAACGGCGCGCGCACCAACGAGACTCCGAGGTGCACTGACTTTTCCCTATATCAATCACATCAGATAATGATTTGTGAAAAGAAAATCATAACGCACCTCGGCATCAGCGAGCATACTCTTGAAATGATCATAGCTGACGAATCTCACTCCTGCCTTAACCGCATTGCCCAACACGAGCGCGGTGCATCCGGAATATAGACCAGCGACTCCTTTAGTTTTGAGGGTTTCACGAACAATTTCCAACGGTGCCAGTTTCTATTGATGTTTAGCCGAGGAATTCAACGAGATACTGCCACGAAATGAGGAAAGAGACGTGCCTTGCCCTCAAACTGCGAGCGTGTCTTGACAAACTCTGTTGGGTATGTTATGAATCTGATGAACCGGTTGGAAGGTATTGGCAGGGATCAGCAAAAATCATTAGAGATGAGCAAAAACCACATACGCTTCGACAGCCCCGGCAGTGGTCCCTGCAATTCTAAGAAAGAAGAGTTTAGATTGATGCCACACCAGAGGTAGATATGGATGCACAGAGAATGTAAAGGTTTTTCTTTTGCGAAGACCATATTCAAGAGCTTTCGTAGATAAGACTTTGGCGGGCTATAGAGCACCAGAAGACTGTTTGAATAGTTTAAGAATGTAAAACCGTACAAAGACTTTGCGACTTTTCAAGACGAAAATAAGAGGAACAAAGCAGATCTCATGGGCGGCTAATAATCTTCCTCGGGTTCTTTTCACATACTTATCTTATCATCTGGATTGTGATTACAAGATGATAAGATGTTGCTATATAGAGGTACAGAGGGTACACTATAGATTGCAGGCTTACAAGTCAGCTATGTTCTCTCGCAAGGGACCCTGGAGGGGGCCCAAGCTCAGGTCGACACTAGTGATACATATAGGAGACAAACGAACTGAGGAAAGGAAAACTGACACAAAGATCTGAAGAAAGAGAAAGAAAAAAGAAAAAAAGTGGAGAAGCAGTGGCAAGGGTGGGTGAGAAAAACAGAAAAGCTCCATCGAGCTGTAGGAAATATTGTAGAGAGAAAGGACTCAATGGACCATGTATGTAGGTACTATGAGTACCAAAACAGAAGTGAAACGCAGTGACTCGTATGGAAATAAAGACCTTGTCCACAGACCTCGTATGTCCAAAGTAAGCCTCATGACTTCAACTCTTCAAACAATCATAACTGCTCCGAAATTCAGATGCCACGGCTACCCACTACCTCCAAACCCAGTTAGCATTGAGGGGTCGGAATCGCATGAAGCTCTCATAAAAATCCCCGTACTCATTCGCATCAGGATCGAATTGAAAATTCAGCCAATCTCCAATGTATACGCCATGTTCATACACCCTGGTCGTCCACGAGCCAAAAGGTCGCTCAATGATCGCACATCAGGAAACACTGAACCAGCTATATTGCCCTGGGCAAGAGTACAATAGCTAATATTGCCCCCCTGCCAAGCTCCATAGTGTTGGTAGCACTATATAGTTCACGTAGCAACCCTGCAACCACTATGTA
>MU795055.1:0-72878 GCA_027886305.1 Lentinula aff. lateritia
TATCCTCCCTTTCCATTATACAAGCTCCAGAATGTATAGTGGGGTATAACGTGTATGAAATTATACTGATTACACAAATGGGAACTTGCTGATGTAGGAGCCGACCTGGAGCTTACCGAGACACACGAAAACTAGGCCGCCACTGCAGTTGCCTGAAAAATTCTGAGAAACAAAAGTAGCAAACTAAAGCCATACTCACCTTCTTAGTGGCAGGTTTCGGCCTCGCGGGTGCCTTCAAAGCTGATTTGGGTTTAGTGGAAGCTTGTACCTTTGAGGATGCATTGCTCTTGGCCTTGGATGCCTTAGCAGCTGGTTTCTTCGCGGTAACCTGCAGAAAGAAGATAGAAATATAGTCAAGATCATCCCATCGATACTGACATTAGGTGGCCTACTTTTTTGATGGATACTTTCTTCGTGCTACTAGGCTTTCGTGCAATTAAAGTACTCTTCTTAGGGTGCTTGTCGGAGGGTGCGGCCCTGGGATGCGAAGTCTTTTTGGTGGAGACATATTTCTTGGTAGTTGGGGCCTTGATGGTGGGCAGTTTTGTTCCAGCGGAGGCCTTAAGAGAGGCTGGTCTCTGTTTGACCTTGGCCTTGGCAGAAGAAACCTTCTTAGAAATGCGGGGCCTGGCAGACAGAGTCTTCACTTTCGGCAAAGGTTTTTTTGCAGCAGGAGTCGCATTCTAACAGATAATCAAACAAAGTCAGTGATATGTGACCAAGACTCAGAAGGGTGCCAACCTCTTTTGCAGCATCATGACGAACTTTGGGAGCCAGCTTGACTTTGCCCGAAGGACCTACATGTGGAATTGTGAGTCATGACTCAGCCTAAAGGGCACGCTGAACGGACCTTTGGGCAGAACAAAAATACCCCTCTCACTACCAGAAGTGATAGCACGATTGAGCTGGCTAGCTGTCGAAGCATTGACATCTATTCTATATTTGATTTCAATAAACTAGCAGATGATTGTACTTCGTTCATTTATGCATGATAAAGCTGACTGACCTTCTTGATAGTGGGGCGCGAGACACCAGTACGAGCTTCTTCGGGATGAGTGACGATGCATTCTGGTAAACCAGAAGTTTATCATGGCAAGAGTTGTAGTATTTGTTGCCAGATGCTTAGATGGATCTATTACTGACCTTTTATCATATCAATCCATGTCGGATGAGCAGTAGTGTGCAATTTCCCGCCAGATGTTTTACTTTTGGTCGAGGAATTCGTCTTAGCAACAGCCATATGGGATTAGAGTATAAGGAATTGAGAGATTGAGAGGTACTTCCTGACGATGAGTAGCGTCGGTAGCGAGGGGGGGAGGAAAGAATAACGTTGACCTGGCTGCCTTATACCACCTGGTACAGACCACACGTGATACTTTGCGCACAGACCTTTCATTCCCCAAGTGACATTGTAATGAATACCTTGGATAACATGCAGAGAGAGGGCAGCATGAGTGTGAGACAAGCATAGTTTGTAGAAATCCCGAGTAAAGTGAGGGACTAGACAAGGACAGCAGAAGCGAAAGGTCTTGGGCGGACGTAGTATTGAAATTTAGAAAACATCTTCATCGCGGGTGTTTAAATGCATCTGCCAAGGAGGAAGCGAACATTATAGAGTAGAGGGTGGTAGTCCAAGTGCGATGAGAGCCTAACTTTTTGAGTAGCATTGTTCCTTTTACCATTTGGCGGGAGGTGGAAGAGACAGAAACAGAGATTCTGCGCACGGACCATGTTATCGATCATTTCGGCCAAAATGCCGGCGCCAAAATGGACCCTTGGGCCTTGATCAACGAAATTCGAGAGGAACAAGCCTGTCGAAACGCTGCTTGTCACTCCCCGACTCTCTCGCCCCTTCGCCAGATATCCGCTGCAAAACGCCAGAGTCGCCTTTGACGTGCATGTAATCTGGGCCCGGAGACACCACAGCACATTTTCTTGCAATTGCACAATCCTTCGCTTGAATCTCCTAGGAACTAAACGTACCGACATTTCCAATACTGGCACCTTTACAGATTTAGCAGCCCTGCAGTACTAATTCAAATTGCTCATATTTGACTATTCTCAACGACGTTTTGATTCGGTGGTAACACTGTTTGACCTGTACAGTACTTGTTCCTTCCGTGATCGACCATCTTCATGTGGGATGGGCATTCGCTGCGGCAGAGACAGAAGGGCCAGGCTGTTCCCATGGCAGTGAAACTTTTGTTTTCCTATAATTTGAACGTGAAATCATGTACCAATTCAATGATTGACTGCTATTGAAAAGAAAATCCAATCGTTCAATACGAACTTGTAAGTTTCCCCGTAGTGCTCCTAGGAATAGGAATGTGGTGTACTTACTGGCGAATACGCTTTACCAGATTTTACCGCTCTCAATATCAGCACTTAGATAGATAGCTACGAGATTTATTGCTAGTTTAACCAAAGGCTTCATACCCTGTCTCATTGTTTTTGTGGTTCTCTTCACTGTTCCTGTCTTCGTCGTTACCCTCTTCACTGTTCTCTTCTTCTTCATCATTACCCTCATCACTTTGCCCTTCCTGTTCATCATGTTCGTCCTCCTCATCCTCCCCCTCTATGTGATCTTCATATTCTTCGTCGGAATCATCATTGTCATATTCACTCGATGCTTCGTTATCAGAACCAACGTCTTCCTTGAAGAAGTCATCAAGATTGCTGGCCCATTTTCGTCCATTGGTGGCCGACAGCCCCGCCGAGGGGGGATTCTCTCTACTCGGGTGGAGAACGGTAGTTGTTGAGCCGGTACTAGATGACACCGATAGGACATTAGAAGCAGGGGGAACGGGAGTATCATCCGGCGAATCTCGGAGTGTGGATTCAACCCCCTCCTCGTGCCAATCAGGTAGAATCGTATCGCTGAGCGTAGTTATACCGACAATGACACCAAGGGCTCCAACTATCATATTGGAATGTTCTGAAAAGTATATAGAGTATCAAGAAGTACTGAAAAGAAGAATTGTGTTTATACGTACCGGCATGTTCATCGTCTGTGACATTGGTTTTGCCGTTGAAGAGAACGACTTTGACCTGCTCGCTTCGCAACACGACGCCGCCCCTCTCCTCAAATGGTGTTATTCCATCGTCAGGGGTCAGAACGGGTGATCCGACACCTGCAAGAAGTGAAGACAGCACACGCGCTCTGTCCCGAACATCATAATTGAGATCATAACGAGCCAGGGAAAACACATATTGAGCTATAAGCCCCAAGGTCTGTTCAGCAGGGTCCAAAACCAATAGTTTAGCTGCAAGCGTGATGATTTGAAGTTTCACCAGTACATTCTGCGATTCTAGTATCAAATCAAGCTAAAAAGTGAATCTGGTGACAAACCTCTTTTGGAAACGTTTTCGCGGTTTTCCGTAATACATCAGGAGCCCACTCCGCTATTCCTGTGGGGGCACGAGTAACTTGGTCGGAAGCACAATACTGTCCTACAAGCCAGACAACACAGGCCCGAGCCTGAGGATGGCGTATGTCGTCAATCTTTCGTGCAAGACTGGAGATTATACTGAGTGAAGATTGAGAAGGATTGACTGCGTTTGCGCCCGATATCTGCGAAAGCTGGGTTTGAACCAGATATTTGAGGACGAGGATCGCGTTGCTGACAACAACGTCTACAAAAACAATGTGAATGAGCGAGGAACATTCACACTTCAAATAATTTAAAGATATCACCGTGGTTATTCTTAATCATTTCTGTAAGCGCTGCCAAACACGTCTGCATTGATTCTGGAACCATTTTGGCGCATTTCCCAATGGCTGCGATACAGTCTGCCACAACTTGATCATTGGGGTCCTCAGTATATTCCTGAATAAATGTTAGCGCAAATCACTATTCGAGTAAATCAAACACACAATTAACTCGCGGAATATCGGTTGGTGATTTTCAAGGTTGATTAGACAAACGAGGAGTCGGATTTTCTCTGCTTTGGCTTGACGCGAGTCGTCCGAGAGCATGAAGAAGTGAACATAATGTGGGGAAAACAGCGACTGACTACGAAGTTAGTCAATGCAAATCGCTATGCATAAACGACCACGTACAGCATTGATCCGAGCAAGAACGAGAATGTAGGACAAAGTAACGCGCTCAACTTCCTTTGAAATGTGGAGTAAACGAAGCAGAGGACGAACAACTTTGACATGCACAGAGGGAGGTCCGGCGTACCAAAAGACGCGTACTACTGCCAGTACTACGGCTGGATTGCGGCTTTGAAGAAGAGGCTCCGCGGATGACAACAGCAGTTCTATATCATGATCAACCTCTTCTCCATCGGAGTTTACTATCGGTCTTGGAAGCATCGTCCGAGCGTACCGCAGAAGCAGATTGAGCAAGTCAATTTGGCCCCACTCATCAACTTCCACAAGCAGCTTACACAGGCGTCTGTATCTTTGATGAATGAGGTCCAGACGCGTGGGGCAAACGGCTTCAAATGCCACAGCGACGCTGCCGATTGACAGAGGGGAGGTATCGTTCAACATCTTGGTTATAGTTTCGATTAGAGACGGTAGGTGACTGTCGTCCAGTCTGTGAAGCTCAATTTAGCAGAGAGATCATGCCATTTTTCATGTAACGCACTGGGAGCATTTCGGTATTGCAAGAGCAGCAACTTTTCTCACGTAGGGACTAAAATCTGCAGCACATTTCTTGATTGCCAGCACAACTATGTTCCCGACCATAGGAACTCTGATCCCGCTAAGCACGCGTAATGCCATGGCACGGATGAATGGATTACTGTCGTTCAAATCTTTCTGAAAGGTGTTGATTGAAAGCAGGGCTAAGTCTGGTTCCTGTTCCGCGTATCGTAGGACGTAGATATACACCAGTTTTCTTATTTCGAGGTTCTGGGAAGCTACATTCTTAACCACTTGGGCAAAGTACTCCGAAACGTTGCGACCTTTGGATATGAACTGAGAAAAGGTTATTGGAACGCACGCTCCAATGTCGACAATGTGGCACTAACCGCTATCAATCTCTTCATGGCATCCAGCTTTTCTCTGTCACTACTTGAGTCCAGCTGCTTGCGGATGTTTCTACCCTTGGAGTCATCCGCCTCAAGATAGGAAACATTGGAGCGCGCCAGGTTCATCTCTCTTGTATGTTCAGATAAAGACTCTTGGATACGCATTCCGAGTCGAGAGGCATTCTCGGTAATCGTGTTGAGATAGTCCACGGACATATGATGAACACAGCACAGGACGAGTATTGCCAAATTTGGAAATCGCCTCTTTGACTTCTCCCGACATGGGACTCCTCTTTTCCCTCCCTCTTGCAGGCGTTCTTGGGTCAGTAGGTACATCATGCCTAGCGGGCCTTGCGTTTTGCTTCACTTCGACTGCAGGTATGGAATTTACATCGAGAAATTGACCCTTTCTCAGTGAGCGATCGCTTAGCGTCCATGTTCTGCAAGTCCTGCAACTGTAATTCTTCTATTGCTACTCGTGTTGGCTTCGCCGTAAGCAGCGGGTAATACTATGATCTTCACGCTCTCGAACTCCCGTATTCAGATTATATTCTGCATTAATTCCATGCTGGCGTGGTTAATGAGAACAGACTTCGCCATCAAACAGATCGAGAAATGGAGTTATGACTACATCAAGATGGATTGTGCGGGAGACAAATGCTATGGAATTCTAGCGGTGTGTTTATTTTCTCATCTTATAGCCATGAAATCAACTCTTTTCCAGGTTCATCGTATCTGTTTCGCCTTAACGCTGTTCCACGCAATCCTAAGTTTGTCTTTGATTGGAGTCAAAGACACCAAGGACAAACGGGCCGCAATACAGAATGGGTGCGTTTAAATCTCGCCTAGGGCTTACTTCGCCTCAATATTACCTATAGATGGTGGGGACCAAAGGTCCTGCTATGGCTGGTTCTACTGGTTATATCCTGGTTCATCCCGAACCAATTCTTCATGTTCTGGGGCAACTACGTGACTCTCATCGGTGCAACCCTCTTCATCTTGCTCGGACTAATTCTTCTTGTCGACTTTGCCCATTCGTGGTCAGAGACCTGTCTTGACAACTGGGAGAATGCTTCAGACGGCTCCAACCTTTGGCAATGGATTCTGATCGGATCCACTGCGCTCATGTACGTTTTTACAATCACCCTTACTGGAATACTCTATGGCTTCTTTGCCGGATCAGGTTGTACATTGAATCGTTTCTTCATTTCATTCAATCTTGCCCTTTGCATCATCATCACCATAATGTGCGTTCACCCGGTTGTGCAGGAGCACAACCCTCGTTCGGGGCTAGCACAGTCTGGCATGGTCGCAGCATACTGTACCTACCTCATTGTCAGTGCCATATCGAACCATGCGCATGAAAATTCTTCGTGCAATCCACTCAGAAACGGAAGCACAACCGCTACAGGGACCCGTACGACTACCGTGATCCTTGGTGGCCTGTTCACATTTTTGGCAATCGCTTATTCCACAACCAGAGCTGCTACGAACAGCCGGGCACTTGTCGGGAAGAGGAAGAATGTTGGAGCCGTTCATCTCGAAGGACCAGATGAGTTCGATGGCCATGCTGAAATGGGAGTTGTCAATACCCAGCCTAGTCGTACTGAATCTCCGAGATACCAGGCATTGCTAGCCGCAGTAGAGGCTGGGTACGTCCTTTGATCCAAACCGAATATTCATAGTGTCACTAATTCCCATACGGTATGGTCACAGTGCTATCCCAGAAAGTGCGCTTCATGAAGAAGAAGAGTCGGATGATGAAGATGAAGTCGTAGGCGATAATCGCGATGACGAACGCTCGGGAACCAGATACAACGTACGTTTTCCTGCATTCACAGCGGCTGGATGAGTCTCAGACAAGCATCTCTAGTACACATGGTTCCATGTCATCTTTGTCATGGCGGCGATGTATGTTGCGGCGCTGCTAACGGACGCGTATGTTTCTACTCTCATGGGCTTTCGACGTTTTACTAAACTTTGTTATAAAGAAATGTTGTGTCTAAGAAACGTATCAATGGACCAACTGACCCTAACAGTGATGTTCAAATCGGACAATCGGAGGTAGCAATGTGGATGCGTGTCGTCTCTAGCTGGATCTGTATACTTCTGTATATGTGGAGTTTGCTTGCCCCTGTTGTCATGCCTGACAGGTATGCTGAATCCCACTGACTACAGTTTTAAGTAGTTGACATTTACCGTATTCAGGTTCAGCGATGTGTAAAGTCAAGAATACCTGGTCTTTTTACGTTCTATGGACATCTCAATCTCTCATACTATAATTATCATGTCACTCTTGGGACCCAAAGTTTTTTTTATGTTTGAGCACTATCACCGGCCCATGACGCTGAAAACCGCTTCAGCTGCTCGTCATGTTCAAGGATCTCCCAAATTGGGCTACTCAACGCCAAATTAACATCAATGGCTCGTTTGTCTCCGCCTGCTTGCATCCCAGTCGGTAGAGTGTAAGCTAAGCCATCTACTAGTGAAATTGGCGTGAACGGTGTTGACACCAGGATCGGTTTCTGCTCCTCTTCGAAGTCTGTTCCTTCATACATTTCAAACTTTGCCCACTGACTAACCATAATGCTACTGTTACCGTATCGAAAACCCGAACGAATACGACGTTTGTCGGGCTGAGCAGCAATCCAACGAAGCGTGCCCTTGACTTGTTGCGCATTAGGTACTTCGTTGCGCATGAGGTCATGTAGGTGTTTTGCAATTTGCCAGAGTGGGGCGTGAGCGAGAACATCGTGCGAAAGCGAGGTATAAAGGCAAAGTAAGGCATTCGGAAAGTATGAGGTCGGGAGTTCAGAGAATCTATTGCCGCGGAAATCGACGGGAGTCAAAAAATCTGGAGGGGACATTGCAGAAGGGTCGTTTTCAAAATATTTGAAGCGAGCTCGGTAGACGCTTTGGTATAGGAGAGCTGATATGGCCTCGAAAGTCGATACCCAGGTATTTATATCATTCGGATTCGTCGCAAGTGCCTTGAGGGCCTTGAGTTCAGCACCTGAAAAGCGGAGAATGCGGCCAACAACAGGTGTCGGAGGTGCACTAGCAGGGACCGTCATTGCCTCTGGGTGTAGCACTTCTGGTTCAACCACTAGCAATGATGGACGCAATGCAAGAGCTGCCTGCCTCTCGTCCGATGTCATTTCAAGATCCGACATGTAGGACTGAACGTGCGGGGGTTGGTTAAGTGTTGGAATGCAAGCAGACTTAAGGCCGCGATAGAGCTCTGCTAGATCGCGCATGAACTGGAAGAAACCATGACCATCGCAATTAATATGGCGTATGCGAACCCCGAGTGCTACGCTACCACACGCAAAGCGAGTATGTTGCACGGTGAAGAGAGAATTCTGGCAGCTCCCCTCCAAAGACGCGTCGAAGGAGCTAAAGAGGGCGTTGCTACCACTGGGAAGGTCCATGAGTGATATCCGCCCTTGTGCAGATGAAAATGAATCAAGGTGCTCGCTACATTGGGCTACTAGAAGCTCAGCGCCAGCACCCAGACTAGTCACTTCATAGGTCCCATCAGTCGCTATATGAAGACGGCCAGCAAGGAGCGGATAATAATCTAGCAAGAGTTCTAAGGCTCGCTGTAGGCGTTGCACCGGGATGGTCTCCGTGGAGCCGGATTGTTCGTAAACAAACACGACGGCAACAGGTATGAAAGGCGCAACCAGCTGGTCGAGTGGGCCAAGCTGAACTTCCGATAGGTCCGAATGATTGTTCTTGTTAGCACACTGCAGTGTGTGGCGCTTGAGTACAACAACGGAAGGATGCGCAGAGGCTGCCGTACTAGTGTCCATAACAGAATTTGGTGTAGAGTGTTTTTCTGGGTTTCTTGGACTTCGATTTAGAAGGCTTTATCTGCCATCTGATTTTGACATCTCAAGAATTGACTCAAGGATTCCAGGGACCGAAAAGAGGGAGGGATCCGCAAAAGAACAGTTTCACAAGGAACCGAAGTTTATCTGGTTTTGATCAACAAAGCTATGTAAGCAAAGAAAGAATAACGCGTCGCGCTCAAACGCGTTGTACTACTCTCATCTTCATCCTCCATTTGTGCTCATCATCTGAAAATGAGTCAAGGTGATAATTCAGTGCTAAATTTATTCCTTTATTTTCACTCTAACGGCTACTCGAAAGGCGGCGGCTTCTACCCAAACTCATCTCCTTTCAATCAAAGCCAAGCCAGTCCTGGCGGTGCAAGCGGCGAAACCAAGGTGAGCATTTTTCAAAGTGATTACAGTACGCGTTCAAGTCGAGACTTACCACAGAGATCTGAACTCTCGCATTCTGTGCGGCCTCTGACCCTTGCCCAAGTAATCAAAGCCCATCAAGCTCACACCGATGCAGAATGGACTCTTGAAGGGAACGAGATTGGACAGGTGTGTAACGCGTTTATTATAGGGCTTACAGGGCTTTTATGCAACTGAAAAGGTCACTATCATTGGCCATGTCGTGAATGTCACAGAGCAAACCACCAACTTTCTTTATACCCTAGAAGATGGGACTGGTAAAGTCGAAGCGCGACGCTGGCGAGAACAAAATAGTGAAGAAGACGCGGATAAATGGGGCGATATACAGTGTGTAATACTTCCACCCGTTCAGTATCATTTACTCAAAAGAAAGTTGCAGAGTGAACCAGGTTATTCGCGTTACCGGACACATGAAGGCGTTTGGGAACAGAAAATATGTCAATGCAGTTAATATACGCCCTAGTGAAGATCCTCATGAAATATATTTCCATACAATGGAGGCGCTCACCGTCTCGCTCTCGCTACACAATGGCATGGTACGCGTTATATTTCCTTTACCCGTACACCAATAGTCTCAATAATCAACAGCCCAATGGTCCTCCTATTGGTCAGAAATCTCCTGGAAATGCTTCAGCTTACGCTGCTCAATCATCTGGAATGGCAAATGACGACATGGCGGAGTACAGGCATCTTCCCCATTTACAGCGTGAAATTATCAGAGTTCTTCTGGCTCAACCAGAGCATGACGAGGGTGGAGTTCATGTCGGTGTCGTTGCAAAAGCTGTCCAAAAAGAGGGTGTGACAGGAGCTTCCATTAGGTGTGTATCTCTCTGCCTCTAGCTTTTGATCCACTTAACCCATGTGTCCCTCAGTGATGCTTTGGATGCTCTAATGGACGCAGGTCAAATTTTCACCACTTCCGACGACGCTCATTTCCAGGTTTCTCGTTAAAAATGTGCTGATGATTGGAAAACAGCTTGCTTTGTCTGAAATCATTGTACGTTCCATGTCATGTACAACTGTGCTTTATCTCTGTGTCTCTATATTGTAACTCGGCGCTCAGCCATGGTATTGCTAACTACGTCAGTCCAATAACTCAAGTAATAATAATGCAACCAAAACCGTCACATTTTTGGCAAGTACACGGACTAGCAGCGAAGTTGCAGATACAAAAGTTCTCTGCGACGCGGGGGATGTCGATGAGAATATAGATGTGGAGATCGATTTTTCGTTCGATCCAATTTGCGAAGACTTTTATATCTGTCCTAGGTAAACCGCATAGTTAATTATTCCCGATAGTTTTGTTTGTACACAAAGCAATTCTGTGCGCCACTGAGGCCGACCCCGCGTTGTTCGTTTCTCACACTCGAAAGTACTTGGGTCTCGGTTCTTTCAGTTTCTTCTCTTTTTAAATTTCGAACAGCCATAACCAGCTGTATCTCCTGGAATGGCACCCTCCATTTCGGACCTGCTCGTCACAGACGATTTAACCATTCTGCTGGGTCTTATTGCAGGGACTGTGTTTCTTCTTCGTACCTTCTATCGTCCTCAACCGCTCGTTCACCCTATCCTTCTTGGCCGGCAAAGCGAGGTTGCAAAGGTCAGGAACCCTGGGGAAAGTGCAGTATACAGGAACTATGGAACTGGCTTGATGAATCGAGTAAGTTCGTGCTTCAATTTTGGCATATTTGTCCACCTAATTCCTGGCTGCTCTAGTTTCCTCTCAGGCCTCATAAAGACGTACAGGTTCTTACTGACCTCGTGCGCTCCGACGTGGAAGCCCCACGTACTCTTTGGAACACCAAGGTGGCAGACTTGCCTCTTCACGCTCTATTCTTGTACTAAAAGCATACAGATAACCAATGGTGCTCTTCAAGACCGTGTAGCTTCTTTCGGCACTGGTCTCCTCCGGCTAGCTGACCTTCAGAGTCAAGAATCTAATGTCCTGCTCTTGTTGAACGACTGCATTGGTACGCTTTGACATTCACTCCACGCAAGCGCCTTAATCTTCTCTTACAGAGTTTCTCATCGCTGATCTGGCGTTGTCTTCGCATTCAATACCCTCTATGACTTTGGCAGCTGCAAACCTACTTTCACCTGTTCTCGACACACATCCCCCGTCTGCCATCATTACGCACGCCGAATTCCTTCCTACCCTGCTGGAACTCATATATGACGCAGGCGAAGAGGGCCGGCACCACACCATCGTGGTTGTAGGTGAACCAAGCTCTCATGTAATGGCCAGTGTTGCTAGCAAGGTCAAAGTTCTGCTTTGGACGGATGTGGAAAGGGAGGGTTTCAAGGTTCCAAAGATCATGACCCCACTACCAAGTGCGCTCCGAAATAACTGTTCTGGCTATGTGTTTACTTATAGGTACTGTTTGAAGAACCTTCGGATGTTTTCAGCGTCTCCTTCTTCGCGGATAACACAGGTCATGTTCAAGGAACTCAAATAACACACACGAATCTCACGGCAGGTGTTGCCGCAATCCATGCCCTTTTCCCCGTCTCGGCATTGCTTTCCTCCCTTGACACTATAGTATCTAGCCATTCATTGGGCGGTACCTATGGTCGTGCTGTTGCATACGCTGCTATCTTTGAGGGTACATCTTTTGCCACCACGGAAAGCTCCAACCTGTTCCGTGTCGATGAAGGTATGTTTATGTCTATATATAGTGGACAAGGATTAAACGGTATGCTTAGGAACCGTGAAGCAGGACGTTGTCGATGTCCTTTCTGCCCAGCTGTACTCTATCCCATCTGCTACAATCCTTTTCCTCAGGCCAACTCATCTAGACGCTCTTGTGGATGCTATTTTGAGAGAAGCAAAGAAAAGCTTCCTTTTAAATGCGTTCGCTTGGAGACATAAAATTTCCGGAATCAGTGAAGGGTTTGTGAGCAGAGATACTTTGTGGGACCGTCTGGTTTATGATGCCGCGAGAGCAAATGTCATCGGTGAAGGTGCTGGGACTGTACGGGCAGTTATAGTAGGCGGAGGTCCGTCATTTTTCTCTTTACTTCCGTGAACAGAAATGGTGACTCAGTATGCACAGGTTTGCTACCTGCGAATCTCCTCGCCCCTGCTCGAGTAGCACTCTCATGCCCCATTATCAACACGTTGACGCATCCTGCCGTGGTGGGACCAGTGTTTGCTCTACATGCTCTCGACCTGCAAGATTTCTCAACACTTGAGGAAGACTCAGCCAAACTGTTCGCTCCTGTTGGTCCACCCACTGTGTCGATCGAGGCCAAATTAGTCGGCGTTGATGACTCCGCGGTAGAGAATGGAGCCGATCCCAGCGGTATGCTAGTTGTGCGGGGTCCACCAGTGACGAAACAGCTTTCTGGTGAGGAGCTGGAAACTCCCAGCGGGTATGTCAATATCCGAACCGGGGAAAGTGTATCAAGTGGTAACGGGGATGACGAAGATGGATGGACTAATTTGGGTGTCAAAATCCGGGTGCTAACCAATGGAGCGTTCCGCGTTGTTGTGTAGAGGTATTTCTCAAAAGTCCTTAAAATTTGAAATCGGCGATAGCAATGGACTGTGGTATAGACGGTATTGTATAAATTTACTCTTCAGAATGCATACTATGTATGTATCTGCGTTTTCCAGCAGCCAGAATTGGCAAACGCCCGTGGTTCATAAGTTCTCAGAATCTTAGTCTAATCCTCCTCTTTTGGAGTGTCCATCTTTGCCTAGGAATAGCGACTGGATATAGTCTGAAATAGTAAGGTCTATGTAGTTTGCTCTGAGTGATAAACGGGAGCAGAGCAGCAGATGCAATCACCTCATATAGACGGCGCACTGTGGCTGTGCGTCCAAAAACGTGTTGAACACAATCAACGGAGACAAATCACCTGACTGGCGCGACGCGACCCGTGACTCAGTCAGTATAAATTCTCAGGGGTTGACACTTATCTCGAGCTCTTTTAACTCTTTCCGCAACACCCATCACTTTGTCCCTATTCCACCGTCCCCACCTTGCATCATTCTAATCGGCCATAAGATATTCCAATATAAATCGACCTTGTCTCCTAATCTAGAATGTCCGCCTCCGTATCTCCCACCAAGTCTAACCCCACCTCTCCCGTCAAATCGACTGGGAAGCCTGTTTCATCTGCTGCGGCTAAACCCGCCTCAAAGGCGAGCGGTCCGAAAAGGTCTGTAACTACGAAAAAGGTCCCTGCAACTCGTAAGGCGACGACCAGTAATAAGCCCAAAGTCGCTGCTACTAAAAGCAAGGCTATCTCTAACTCTGCCCCTAAACCTTCGTGGAAGGAGATCATCAAGGTATAACTTGTGTGCTCAGTGTTTTGATCAATACATATTCACGATCCCGGCCTTAGGAATGCATACTTCTTCACAAGGACGAGGCTCGCCAGGGTGTCTCTCGTACCACCATCAAGAAGGTTTGTTTGGACACATTTCAAACAGAAGATGTGATTGAACGCTTTTACAGTATGCTGAAGAGGCCTACAAGCTCGAGATGAACGCATCTCATCTCTCCCAGCTCAACCGCGCCATTACCAACGGAGCTGAAAGTGGCATGTTTGTCTTACCTAAGGGTCAGTGGCACCTGGTTTAACGGATGAAATGGTTTCCGATATTTTCTTTCCTGCAATTTAGGTCCATCGGGGAAAGTGAAGCTTCCATCCAAGACCAGCAAAAGTACTGATGATTCGAAAGAGGTTCGTCATTGTCCTTTCCAATATTAGCTGCTTCTTACTGCGCTCTTGACAGAATGCTAAGCCTCCTTCTAAGACTACGGGCGCGAAGGCTCCCGTTAAGAAGGCTGAAGTCAAGAAAACATCTGCACCCGTATCGAAGAAGGCTGTGACCAAACCTACTGCTGCCAAGCCTATTACGAAGAAAGCGACCGCGAAGCCTGCTGCTAAGAAGGTTCTTGCTGGTAAACCAAAGGCTATCCCCACCACCAAGAAGACGGCAGCTGCTACGAAGCGTGCGTCAGCCAAAAAGGCCGCTATTGGGACCACCGCTGTTTCCAAAGCCAAGGTACAATTAAATATAACCGTAGGGATCACTCAGTACTGATCATGCTTTAGACTGCTGCAAAGAAGCCCGTTGCTAAGAAGGCGGCGACCACAACGAAGAAACCAACCACTTCCAGGACTCGCACTGGCAAGACGACTAAGGCTTAAGTTCTAGACAGTGAGTCTTATCGTTCATTCCCTTCTATCCACGTAACATCTACTTGTGTATCCAGGTCTGGCTATCTCTTTTCACACAGTATTACTTGCGCTATTTATCCCTTTCAACACTTTCTTCCCTCGTCCATGTTCCTTATGACTCGTTCTGTTTTTATGAGTAGTAACACTATTACAATGTCTGTACTATGTACTATTATTCTGTCTGTTTCTTACCCCATCTATCCTACTCTTTCACTCCCGTTATCCTTTCTAGGAACAGGTATTTCGCGAAAGTCGTACATTCGTACAAAGCTTTTAGATGTCTGGTGGGAGAGATTCGTGGCTATGTTCCTTTCCCTAGTACATCATGTATATCATGAGATTGCATTTCTCTTATCAGATCCGATGATTGACATGCGAGTGAATGCTTGCGAATACAAGCTTCCCTAAGCTTCCTCGATTAGTACAGGTCTTTGAGAGGCCCTAAGATTCTAGTATATTGGGGAGTTCGCATCAAGACAACCTGCGTTGCTTTCCTCTCATTGTTTCAGTCACTTGTTCGCAGAGAGTTCACTCGGGTGGTCAGTTTCTTCCAATTTCCTCTCAACGCGGGGATCACATTACATGCGGTTCTTCTATGCAATTGAGAAGGTCCTTCTACAACTTAAGTGTTGGATTTATATCTTCATTTGGAAGATGGAACGACAGCACTTTATGGACCGATATATAGCATCGTCCAGTGGGTGATTTCTCTTGACAACCGGCCCAATATCTCCAATATCCCGTCCTTATGAACCGGATTTTTCAAAATATCAAAACGGAGGAGCGGCGTACATCTACCAGAAGAGTGGACGTCTCCTTACTACTCCTCATCAGTTGAGGTCCAGAGATAACAGTTAAATTGATTCAACTTTCACCGATTTCTTGATTTCTTTCTTTCCCTTTGTACTTGCCTTTGTACTGCAGCGCTCTTGATGACGTTTAACAAAAAGCGTCATTCATATGATTCAGATGCCGGGTCGGCAATCAGCGAAGATATTGAGTAATTCAAATAATTCAGCGGTCCTCGGGGTCTAAAGGGACCCCAATGCGGATAAATGAATGAAGGATGAATCTAAAAGGTCGATCAAGTCTAGAAAGTTTGAATTTTTGATTTCAACTTGTTTCCTTCCCCCCATCTTTCCCTCTGTTTTCCGTTCCTTGGTGAATGGAGCCCCAGCATATAGTCACGAGAACCCGCACAATCAAGCCCTCTGTACGCCTTAGACAGAGCCCTGACCCCTTTAAAACACGCCCAGCTACTACAGAATACCCTATATTTCCTCTGCCACACGTTGCTCTACACCCTGATGACTCTGCAAGCAAGGTCTTGCTCGCTATAGGGAGAAGTTTCATGTCGGTCGATAATAAAGCAATGACAATCAAGGACTTGTCAGAGATGACCATGACCATGGGTTACAATTGCCTAAAGTGCGTGAATTGACTAATTTCACCTGTTCACTTGTTGATATCGTCACAGTGTCTCCGCTGCGTCTCAAGCAATCACGACTTTTATTCGAGCTCATTTACAACGCTGCGAAGTACAACAAGATCAACCACTACTGCTCAAACATGTGCTCTCAGGCACCGCAGCCGACGATGACTTATTGCCCGCCTTGTATTCGACGTGTGGTGGCGCATCCTCGTCCACCGAGTCTCGCGCCACTAATTTTCGGCGAGGGACTGTCGTTTGGTATTTAAGTCGATCCACAGGCGCGCCATGTCCTTTTGCCCGTGCTGGCATTCGACTTTGCGATTACGTGGACCTCGGCGCGTCTCAAACTACGCTCAAGAAGCACATAGACTCTCAGCAGTGTGGGCAGAAACGAAAGCGTCGATCAACTAGGGAATGTGTTCTGAAGAACTCGGCTCTTCTAGAGCAGTCACGTGAATCGACTCGCTCATTGTCACCGCTCTCCTCCATCGTCGATAGTGAAGCTAGTGAAGACTCGGATATGTCGCCAGACATTGACCAGCCACCTCCAGTCAAGGTCAAACTTACACTCAAACTTCCTCCGCTAACACGCGTCAGGATGGAGGCTGCGCTGGCTAAATCACCTCAAGAGAGTCCAGTCTCTTACCGTCGTTCACCGTCGGTCCCTTACTCCGTTGCTTCTATCGCATCGCCACCACCAGAATCTGATAATGAAGAGGAGGATAGTGGTAGCGATGATGATAATTGGCCATCAACAGGAAAGGAAATTGATATTTCGATGGATGTCGACGATACGTCAGTTGATGAGGAAACACTGCCTGAAGACCTTGATGATGACGAGGCTCAGTTTTCTGACGAGTGGGACGACGACAATGATGAGGAGGCTAGCACCACCTGGGAGTCGCCTGGTCCTCGCTCTCCGTCAGCTCAGCCACCCGCTTTTAGAGTTAAAGAAGAGCCACGGGACGTGCAAGGATTATTGGATCAATGGGAATATGATCTGGATGTGAAAGAACCGCTTCTGAAATCAGAGGATGCTTCCCCTCCAACCTGGGATTGGGATTGGGAATCCGGTTATCACAGTTACATCGCTCCTTCTTCCTCCCCTTCTAACAATTCATCTGCTTCCATGTCTCCAATACAGTCCCGGATCAAACAAGAAGATGAGTTTGATCTTTCCCTTTCTTTCTCTGGACCAGCATTTACCAATTGGAGGCAATCTGCTACACTCTCGCCCACCACCCCATTTGGTTTTACCTTTGGTGACGAGTCTGATGTGTTTCCTATGTCGCCTTCTGCTTTCCCTATTTCGCCTGCATCTCCTACCCCAGATTATAGAACTCCCCGGCCACGTGCACGTACTGTTCCTTCACTATCCTTAGGCGGATTTTTGCCTGGACAGACTCCAGAAACTTTTTCTCGACCCACGGATCCTTCAATTACTCACAGCCTCTCATCGTTAGTCCATTCGTTTTCATTGAATCCTCCGGATGACTGCTCTCCGCTTACGACGTTCGGCTCAAATGTCTTTAACCGGCTCTCCTCGGAACCTGAAGAAACTGAAACCGCTTCGGCGCTATCTACGGCCAAAGAACAATCCCCACCGTGTATCTCTCCTAACGACATCCGCATTGGCTTGAACGCACCAGAATCTGTTATAGTGAACACATGCGAACCATGTCTCCCCCAGATCGTCGCAACGCATGTAGAAGGTATTTTTTTTTCAGCTAGACGAAGATTTAAATTTATTCATATGCACCCTTTGTCTAGGTATTGCTGTTTATCAATCATCCCTCGGACCGCATACCCTACTCAGACGCATTGATACCGATTTTGTCAATCTCACACCGATCATCAAATATGCTCAAACTCCGTATCCTATATCTGCTATATCGGGCGCTACGACAGTTACTAAAGGCAGACAGGAAGTTCAAGGTGTCTGGGTTCCTCTCGAGGCTATGCGACTCTATGCACAGGATTGTATCACGAGTAGGCCATCAACTTCTTCCCCGGATCCTGTTGCCATCCTCGATATTTTCCTTTCTGATTCACTCGTTGAGCGCTTCCCGACCGCTCTTCGGGAATTCGTGCGAACCACCAGGGCTAACCTGACTAATAATGGCACAGTGGGAAAACAGTTTGGTAAGAACTTCGGTGGTGACAGCGTTTCGTCGGCGTCTCCCTCTGGAACCCCCAATCCTACAGTAATGGCCGCAGCTGCTGCAAAGGACCGGATGCCCATTCACGAGCAAGCGTTTCTCCCTCCTTTGCTGTCATGTGGTGTATCCATGTCAACACTTCCATCAGTAGAGGTTCCTCTCAGTGCCACTGAGGAGAAAATATTTGACGAGTTTTGCGTCAATCTAGAGTGGGAAAAAGCGGAAGAAGGATATGACTGTCTAATGGATATTGAAGACGCTCTTCGAACCGCTCTGCCACTCATGCGTACGCCTGAACGTTCCACGAGAACTCGTTCTCGCGCTCGACAAGTCACCTTTTCTCCGTCCTCGTCTCCGCTCTCTTCGTGTCCTCCTTCGCCTGTGCTCGAGAAGGCCGAAACACACTCATCCGCGAAATTTGTTACCACTACTGTGCCACAGGTTGACGCCACTACTTCTTCGCCCTCGTCTAGCTCTTTGAGAAGGTCGAAGAGAGTAGCTGACGCATTGGCTGCCAAATCGAACGTGAGGACTCGGTCCTGCAAACGACGGTCGAAGAACCTTTCTTGATGCCGCTGAAGTTGGTACCAATGCCCCTTCCCTTCGATTTTCTTTTTCTCTGTCTCTCTTTTCTCGATGTGTTAATACTGCTATCGTACGTTAAGTCCTCTTTGAATGATTGGGAAATAGAATTTTAGTCGTTACACGTACCTTGTATCAGATAGTTCGGGTCGCTCCCTTTTATGTTTTTCTACCTACACTGTTTTATTACTTACCTGTGTGTCTAGCTTGTCTTGTCTTCCTGCCTTCTGTTTGTCGCCTTTATTGGGTGCACGCCTACTCGGATTCGTTTTCTTCGTATCCACCCGGAGGAGTGTTCTTCGTATGCCGTTTTTCCCAACTGTCGCCAGAACCCAGGGGACTCTGGATACAGCTCGTTTCAGTGCGCCTCCCTTTTTTCATCCTAAATTCTCCTTGTCCACGGTATGGTACTGACGAAGTATAACTCTTTACTCACAACACAACGTACCTATGTACATAGGTGCATTTTTAACCACTTACATACATAATGCATTTATGACACCTGCTTTACGTCGATAATATGAGTGGGATTGCAACCTTTGATTCTTTTATCAGCTCCAAACTTTGCAAGTCGCGTCATAATCTGCAGCAAGTCAGTAAGTCTGCGTTTTACCCGCAGTGATGGTTTCGACCTATTATCAATCTATCACTTATAGCCAAACAACCAACACAAAGCCGTTCATATATATTTCAATAATTTTAAAGGTAAACAATTTTTAGGAGAAGAAAACATTTCCCCTCCACATTCACATCTATACATAGAAAAACAAGTCTGGCCCCATAGCGCTCCCCTACGATACAACCTCTCCAACTTTGTCTCTCGTTAAATGAACCCTCCGCTCTACCCTCTCCCAGATTTTGGCGCTCCACGTCTCTGTCTCGTTCCGTATTCTCGCACGGAATAATGCAAAGATGCGAGGCTCGAGTGCCGAAAGAGTCAAAATAGTCATCAGGAGAATAAGGAAACCGACATTTGAAATATTTCCCTGGATTGTAGACAGATATAAGTAACGAGCACGGGTTGAAGATGAACCCGTTGACAAAGGGCCCGGGTAACGCGACTCCAGAAAATGTGTTGCTGGAATGCGTAGCAAGCGAGTCAACGTGCGACTCTCTGTTTCCTGTTCACATGTAGAATTGATTTGCGGGCCAGAAGAAGCTTGTGACAGTGTTACAAGAGATGATGGCATGGCGCAAAGGCGAAGTCGTTGAGCTAGAGAGGCAGTCCCAAAAGGGCTTCTTGGAGGAAGAGTTCCGTTAAAAATATCTAGAAACAACTCTGGATCATTGACCACAAACAACACGTCATTCGGGCCTCGGTGACTATTGAGAATCCTAGAGTATGCGAAATCAGGAGGATCATCGACGATGCCTCCAGCAAGAAGTATCATCCCAGCACTTGGTGCTGTAAGAAGAAGCTCAAAGAATTCTGGCGCCAGTGGTGTTATTCGAAGGATCCTCGTACCACGACCAACCGTGTTATGAGTCTCGGAGCCTTTTCCGTTAATGGAAGTCGAGGTGGAACCAGGAAGGAACCACTCTTCCGTATCGATGTCTGGCCCAATTAAGACTACAGCAAGTTCTGCGTTCTTATCTACGTGAGTACGGAGGAACGCTCGCACATATTCCTTGGCCCAAGAGCCTAGAACACCAGGCTGACGACGACGGGTAGTGAAACCTGCACCGGGAGCAGGATAAATTTGAATTTCGGAGTTTACAGAATTTTTGGACGAAGGAGCAAAGGAAGGTGGAGGGAGAAACGGCTCTGGCCGTATATACACCTTCAGATCAGATTTATCATCCCCCTTTCTATAGTGTAGTATACCAGCTTGGTAAAGAATTCTCGGCATGCTCATGAACAATTCCAATGGATATGACACTAGGGTGAAGAGCACGTTTCGAGCGGAAGGGAGGGGCAAAGCATTTGTTGCTCGTAGTGTAGCAATCAATTTCGTTTGACCTGGCATTTCCAATTGATTTGCCTCGACATTAGGTTCGCGTAGTTGGATGCTGATTACTGGTTTAGGGTTCCCTTCTATTCCTCTATTTGCGTCGGGAAACTGAGGAAGTTTGATAGATACAGTATACCAACCTTTACGGTCGTTAAATGGGGAGACATGGAATGCTCGAGGGAATGTCCATTGGTGGTCGTACATGCGTTTGAGAGAAGAGTCTTCCTCGATGCCGGGACGCATGAAGTAGACGTGACCTTCACCGAATGTGTTATGGACTTCGAACAGTACAAGCCTGAGTTTTCTGCTCTCCCTGTCGTCTTCAGATCTGAAGACAGAGGAAGGGGTAGCAATTGAGTAAATGAGGTATACCGTCAACGGATTAATTCCCTCGAATCCGAGATAGCTGGGCATTGACAGCATCCATATCTCATTTGTCCCATCCATAACATCTCCACAGCCTCCTTGCTTGAGAAGAGCACCGACTTTACCTCTGAATCCCATCTTTCCAATTCCGGAAGAGGGTAAAAGATATCCATCCGAGCTCAAAGAGCACAGCGACCGCCAACGTTTGTTGTAACCAAACAGGAAAGGGGTATCCAGTTTGCTGTCTTCTAGAGCAGATATCTCGACGAATACAGCGATAGTAGTGTATTTGAAGGAATATAGAAAAGGAATGAACCGTGTATGAGAGACAGCATTGGTCAAAATATAGCCCTTTGGATGATTGTAGGACATGGCTCAATAAATACAGGGGTCATTACATGTACAGGGCCAATAGAATTTCATAGCCCATGGGAAAAAATCACATTTTGAATAGTCGATTTCTCCGCGTTCTCCGCCGATGTGCGAAAATTTGCCTGCCGAAATTCACAGTCCGACGAGACACTCATCAACACTTTGCTCCTTGGTGGGAGCTTCTGCTCAACGTACTAATTTCCAGTATTATCTTCTGGCCTACAATAGCTGTTGAGGCACTTCTTGTCTATCTCCTCGAAGCATTCACTGTCTTTGGAGCTCCTTCACGACCCAGGCCACGTCTACCGTATACCACTCGACGTTATCCGCCTTTTTTCCTTGACGGTCTTTGGATATCAGACGAGCAAGCTAGAGCCTTCACACCCACATTCGTAATCCCTAATTTTCTTCACTGAAAAATCATATAATGTCTTTATCCACTTCTGACAACAACGGCTCCTATACGAGAGCGCCTCCTTCTGGAAAGACACCGCCGCCAGCTCCTTCCGCTGCTTTTGCGAAAAGGTTCGCAATTTTAATTTTTTCTGTCAGATTCAATCCTTTGATTTTGCTTCTAGAGCGCGCGAGCTTCAGGCAGAGCAGACTATAAATGCAAGATATAGACCGCCTGCCCTGCGCGCCATTGCATCTGGTGGCTCTCCTCCAAACGACGCATCTCCTACTGTCACAACTCCAGGCGATGGTAGTACTTTGCCACCTACTAATTACCCAGCGGGCTTTAGAAGGGCTAGGGCCGGCACCCTTCCTTCTAATGTCCAGCTTGCGGCACAGCGTTTCGCTGCTGCCTCCAGTACGCTTGGCAGCACCCCTGCTTCCACTGAATCTCTCCTGGAGCAGTCTCAGCGACCTTCTGTTACGCCTTCCGCCAATCTTGCACCCTCCCGGCCGAATTTACGTCACTCCAACACTGCGGTCACTTCCTCTGCCTCCGTCAATCGACTTAGATCCGAGTCTCTGACTCTTCCTGCTGCTGGATTGTCCAATAATCCTTTTAGCCACTCACTCTTCTCATCCTCGTGGCTTTCAGGCAATGGTTCAGGAAATGGATACCCCGTTCTTGAGGAAATGCGATCCATGACTTCCACCGAGGTCGATGACTTTGATGTCCATACACTTGATTATCTCGGTCTAGATGACACCATACGTCCTCCAGCTACCATTTCCGAGCTTCGTACACAGGCTCAGGCTGCTATTGCCGGAAATCTCGCTGGAAACCCTTCTCGATTACGAGCTAGCACTGTGTCCAACCCTTACCGAAACAGGCCCTCTATTGCGGGCTCGCTTTTCTCTCCAGCCCCCCCAGCCGAGGAGGAGGAGTATGACGCTTACGATGATCAAGCTTTTTCGCGTCAGCGTCTGAGTACTTACGAAACTTCGAGCTCCGATAATTATTCGCCAGCCTCGTACGTAGCCAAAGGTTTCAAACAAAGTGGGGATCTTCTTTCCGCACCTACTCGTCCCCGTGCCATTTCTGTAGGCAATCTTGAAGAGCCTACACGTACGTTTCAGAGACGTGCCACTGTTGTTGACGCTCATCCATACATCAATGAACTCACTCAACAGAGTTCTGGTATGAGTGTCATGTCTAATAATTTGGGCACTCCTGGCATTTTGCAGAGTTCGGATAAATTAGGCTCGGTCCGTAGTGGAACATCCGTTCATTTCCCTAATGGTGAGACCCCTAGCAGAGCTTCAGCGTATTTACTTGCTCCCGGTGCTACTAATCGCTCTCTATCACCTAAGTCTGAGGGGCCATCGTCACAAATTCAAACTCCTACCCGTTCCCTTTGGATTGGAAACCTTGATAATGCTGTGACTAGCGAACAGTTGATCCACGTTTTTGCGCCCTACGGCGCCATTGAAAGCTTGAGGCTTTTGCCGGAGAAGGTCAGTTTTTTCAATCAAATTTTCAACTGGAACGAATCTCATAATATCTCAGGAGTGTGGATTCGTCAACTTTGTTGACCAAGCTGATGCCATTCGGGCCAAGGACGATGTCCTGAACCGGTTGGGAGGGAATATTGGCATGCCGAACGGGCAAACTGTGCGCATCGGCTTTGGAAAGGCTGACAGTGCCCCTGTAGCTCCTGCAAAAGGAAACCCTTCTACCCCAGGGCCACTCTCACCTGGCATCTCCTCCGCAAAGTCTCTCAGTGCGTCTGCCACGCCTGGGGGCATCGACGCACAACTTCAGTCAACTCCTACTAGAGCACTCTGGATCGGCTCCATTCCTTCCACAACCACACCTGCAACCATCCTCAGCGTGTTTAGCCCGTACGGTCCTATCGAGTCTGCGAGAGTTCTGACGCATAAAAATTGCGGTTTCAGTCAGTATTACCATACCTCGTCTCTTCTTTCTTTCGGCTTATACTCAATCTCTTTTCAGTTAACTTTGAGCGTCTTGACGATGCCGTTCGGGCACGTAAAGCGTTGAATGGTCGCGACGTCCTGGGAAGTGATGTTGGAGCCATTCGAATCGGTTTCGCCAAAGTTCCTGTCAAGAATGGTCAGGATGGCACTGGCGCGGAGGAAGCCATTCCGGGTCCTGTCCAAGGAATCGGCAATTTGAGTGTTGGAGCAACAATCCACGCTCTCCGCGCCGTCAAGGGTGCAATCACGATTCCCGCCGACCAACAGGTCCTCAGCGGCGCCGTCGAAAATTATAGATCTAACCTGTTGCTCAGTATGATTGGGTCGGGCATCCATGACGCGTCGTTTGCTCCAGATGGTCATGCGAAGCCTCCTGGATGGGTTCCAGCAGTAACTGAGCAGCAGATGATCATGAAGGAACTGAGTGTTGGTAGTGCTGACGCGGAAGCGGACATCGCGGCTCTTGCAGGTTTGTGGGTTGACATTTGTAATATTATCCCATGTTAATGTTCCTTGCAGACTTCAGACCGCCTACCATGTACTATACGACTATTCCGCTCGTGTCGGATCGGCCGCATAACAGACGTTGGGATGCCTCCAAGCTTCGTGACTTGCGCAAGCGACTGGACTCGGGAACCATGACTGCTGAGGAGGTCGATACCGTTGCGGGTGACTTCCTCGACGGTGAAATCGTCGATCTGGCTTCTGACTGGCTTGGCAACACGGTAGGTATCCACTTGAATTTCACACCTCGGTATTTCAATACTTTTCAGGTTGTTCAAAAACTATTCGAGAGATGCTCTCCCGGACCCAAGTTCGCCATGTTGGAACGCATTTGTCCCAGTCTGGCTATGATAGGAATCCACAAGAACGGGACATGGGCGGCGCAGAAGATCATCGAGTGTGTTGCCACTCCAGAAGAAATTGGACTGGTTGCCCAGAACCTTAGACCATATGCACCACCACTTCTGTTGGATCAGTTTGGAAACTATGTTGTCCAGTGCTGCCTCCGTTTTGGCGCTCCGGCCAATGACTTCATTTTCGACGCCATTGTCGATCGTATGTGGGAGGTTGCTCAAGGTCGTTTTGGTGCTCGTAGCATGCGTGCATGCCTTGAGAGTCCTCATATCACTCTTAGCCAGCAACGTCGCATCGCCACTGCAGTCATCCTGAACTCCATTCCTTTGGCCACAAACCCTAATGGTGCCCTTTTACTCACTTGGCTCCTCGACACGTCTGGGTTCCCTTCACGTTACAACCTCCTTGCGCCTCGTTTTACTCCTCATCTCTCGCACCTCTGTACCCACAAACTGGCTTCGTTGACCGTTTTGAGGATCGTCAACCAAAAAATTGAACCAGAGGCTTCGCGGCAGATTGTTGAAGCGTTGTTTGCCTCGTCGGGTGACCATGTCCTCACAGACGTGCTCGGTGACCAAGTCAATGGCGTAGCCGTCGTCCACAAAATATTGACCAGTCCTTTCCTCGACCCCATGGATAAAGCAGTTTATATGGAAGCTACGAAACGCGTCCTCATCGAGCTGAAGGTTATTGCCACACAGGCATACCGCCGTTTGATTGAAGAAGTTGGTCTTCCCATCCCCAATTATCAGCCCACTTATACGAATAGTGTTCCTGTAAGTGGGAAAGGCAAGAACTCGCAGAACTCGTATGTCCCAGGTCTTCCTCAAGGCTACCCTTCCAATGATCAGGGACTGGCTTCGATGATGGCGGCGTTGCAAATGGGTGGCCAGAATCCTCAGGCTGGACCTCCTCAGCTACATATTGATCCGTCATACGAGGTGGCAGGCGGGAGACCTCAGGCAAATCCTCAGAATGTCTACAACCCTGGAAACGATCATTATAACTCGTATGGCATGCGCCAACCTGAAATGACAAGCACTCGCGGTTCAATTCGTCGTACCGGTAGTCTTCCGGCTGCGGGAACCAACCCTCAAAATGGACAGTATAGCACCCAGAATGGACAGTATAGCACCCAGAATGGACAGTATGGTGCCCAGTCACCTAGTTTAACGCAAGGCGGTACGATGCTCCAATATGGTGGAATGCCAGCACAGAACATTCCTGCGCACCTATACCAAACTCCCCAATATATGTACTATGCACAGAACTCTCCTAACATGGGACCATACGCCTAAACGAAGAAAAATTGATATTACGACCCAAGTTCACGAATGTCATTCCTTTCTCCTCCCGACCATTATCTATCACGTTCCTTCCGGCACTATCTATACGTTTACAAACCGTGTGCACTTGGTTCGGGTTATTTGTGTTATGACCAGCTCCTCTCGATACCCTTCCGGGCAAACAGACGTTATCTGAAAACTACTACTCAAAAGCGGGCGAGGAAATTTTTGCTGGAATGGTTCTGTCGATGTCTCGATGTGTTTTTTTTTTCTTTCCCTATCCGCTGCTCTCATCTTCTGTACAATAACGACAGGCTGTAAAACAGTCAATCAATGAATAAGTAGAATTGATAACTTTAGTTACAGTACTCTCTAGTTTGATTATGTATTTATCGACAAAATAGTTCACACTGAATTTGTGTTGTGGAATCATATTTTTCTTTATCTTCATCCACGACCAGCTCACAACATGGGAAATGTAGCATCAAAAGCGCCGAAAACAGCACGGAAGCTACCTAAACGTACAGAACCTCCAACATGGACGGGTTACAATTATAACTCGACTAATCCCCAACAACAATCATCTGGTGCGGTACACAAAAGGCCATTAGCAGGAGAGAAGAAAGACGAAGGTTAGTGAGCTTCTGCTAAGCGAAAGATGTTGACATTCGAACTCTCGTTATCAGCCATTGAAGTTGACAGTCGGGACCCTCAGTTTATGTCCAATCTTTCTCGATTGGGAGTTGTGAAGGTGGATCATCATATGAAGGCCATGCGCCCCGTGCGTTTCTTCTTCAGCCAATTCATTGTTGAATACCTTTCTAACATTATGTTCAGCACCAGAGATCTCGGGACATGATAGAATCCCGCAGACAATCTGAACAGGAGGCTGCTTCCATGCATCCTTCGCGAAATCACGTACAGGCCTCTACACTAAGCTACCTTTTGGACAAGAGCAAGTCAAACGCGTCTCGTCGGGAATTAACGGAATTAGCGGATAAGTACGGAGTCGATATTGAGAAGATCGAGAGCTTGTCGCGGCATATCACAAGTCCAAGTATCAATTCTAACAGCGTAGTCAGGAAAGTACGGAACCAAGACGGAGAAGAAGAGCTCTCAGTGATGGTCAGTCAATATTCTTGGAAGTTTAATGCAACCACTCATCAAGCGTCATGTAGGCGATTTGGGTGAAATCTCGGGCTTTGAAGACTTGAAAGTGACCGTGGATTGTTGAATCTTTGTATCAACTAGTGTATATTATTATAATACAGAGTGCACGGACCTCGTCATAATAAAATATTTCCTGTTTCTCCAACCACAACTGCCATGTTCAAGCTACGACCATTAGGGTCGGCGAGACGTCCATTGTCTTCTACTGCAACTTCTTCGAAAAATTGGCGAACGCAGTCGCGTCAACGCCTGGCTGCCACTTCCGCGGCGGTAGTGGCGGTTTCAGTGCTCGCATATTCCGGTCTGAAGCACACAGTTATTCAAAATGACTCGCTACCTCCTGCCTCCTTCAAACATGAATACAGGACAGAACAGCCAAAAGGAACACGTCCAAACTCGGATGACACGCTTAGCACTCTGGTATGGGGCTCCAATAGGTACGAACCAACTATGTGTACCGAGAAGTTTAGATTCGACTTCTTGTCTCAGCTCTCAGAAATTGCTACCAGATAACTCTCAATCAGAAGTTATACAGTCACCCACTACAGCAAAATGGCTAGACAACGTCGCACTCCGGGATCTTGCGCTGCATAAAGAGTATGCAGCTTGCGTGGATGCTAGAGGGGATGTGTACCAGTGGGGTCAGGGCGGTCAACCTTCTCTGGTGTTAAAGGGTCAAGTATGTTGCTTATTTACGCGCTACTTGACGCGAAACTTATCATTTTAAGAATATTGTACAACTTCAATCGACGGATGCAAGAATCTACGCGCTTTCCAGTTCTGGCAAGATCTATGCCCTAGAAGCAGACCCGATGCGACGGTCCGAACAAGAGTCGATCGCACGGTCACAATCATCCTGGTGGAAAATTGGGTGGATATGGGGCGGAGAAATTATTGGTGCTTTCCAAGAGGTTGTGCCGAGGACTGAGCTGTCATGGGGCGAAAGGTAAACGCACTTGTTCATCCAATAATGATCATTTTGAACTCATCATCTCTATAGGTTCATCTCTATATCTGCCGGAAATGACCACCTCCTTGGACTCACTTCCTCCGGAAGGGCTTTCGCCCATCCAATCACTAACAGTGCAAATGCTTACGGTCAGTTAGGATTTAGGAAATTTGACATGTTTTCTCCGGACTCCGAGGAACGTATTTCGGTTGAGCTTGTGCCGAGATCAGTAGCGGATCCGTATGCCAAAGCTTCCCCGTTCAGGCGACGAGACTCTCAATCTGGAGTAACTAGTGAGAAGACCAATACCGCCGTA
Organism: Lentinula aff. lateritia; assembly: GCA_027886305.1. Lineage (NCBI taxonomy): Eukaryota > Fungi > Basidiomycota > Agaricomycetes > Agaricales > Omphalotaceae > Lentinula > Lentinula aff. lateritia. The sequence goes on from MU795055.1 coordinate 28,275, forward strand.
ACCCTCCCGTTCTGCCCTAGTATTTTCGAAATTCCATCTCTTCAAGGCATCAAAGTGTCGCAACTGGTTGCTGGGGGCCGATCCAGCTTCGCCCTAACTGCGACCGGTCGAGTGTTAGGCTGGGGTGCAAACGAACATGGGTACGCACTTCTGGCTTCGCTGTAGACATTGGTTGATGCTCGAGTTCAGTCAGATTGGCTTAGGAGACAATGTCACCCTCGACACAATCACAGTTCCTACTGAAGTCATACTATGGCGTATGGCTCAGGGAACGCAAACCAAATGCGTGAACGTCACCACAGGTCAGCTTGAATCGTAGAATTGTACAAGAATCAACTCTGAACTCCTTCAAGGTGGAGACTTGACGTGTTTCACCGTTGAAAGAACGACTCAGCCAGACACTCCTCGTTCTTCAAGTACTGTGGAACTTTTACTATCTGGCAACGGGCAATATGGGTCCTTAGGTAATAATTTGTATACGAATGCTCAAGGAAGCCCTACTCGTGCTCGGAACGTCAGTAATCTCACTCAATGTCAGTGTATCTCATTGCTCGACACGATTCCCTCCTTGATATTTGCATAGACGATGACGTTACAAAAAGTCTACAACCAATCACTCCTCATTCGATTTCTGTTTCTCCCACAGGACATGTACTGTTGACCTTGGATAGCAATCTGGGACGAGACTTGCTTGCCTGGGGAAAGAATTACAACTATGAACTGGGCAACGGCAAAAGATCTGGTCTGGCAGTGCCAACAACACTGACTGATGCTGATGGAGACAGATTCTTGTTGAGACGGAAGAAGGCCAAAGAAGTTTTAGATCTCCAGGGACATGTCTGGAAACGGAATGTCGAGGTTGAGCAAAAAGCACTTGCTGGATATGACAGCAGTGCCGTGTTTTGGAAGGTCTCCACGTAGAACCACGCTGGTAAATTCTAGGTAAAATAGTGGCGAATAGAGGGGAGTCAAAGATTTTGAACGCGGTCGCGAGACGTCCCAAGTGGGACAACATGATTAGATGATGGGTGATTTGACATTCCGCAAGGCAGCAACGAGGCCCAGAATCAGACAATAGTACTTCAAAGACGACTTGGATAACTTTGGTCTTCCACCCATTCGACTCATCTGAGCTTCAAGCTGTTCATCTTTGTCCTCTGTTTACAGCTGATTACCGAAAGTGATAGTGATTTACTCGAGCTCTTTTCTCACCGTAGGTATTACTTTATGAGTAACGACGACGACGATCATTAAGCCCTGCTCTTTCCCTATAGATGTTAACTTACACTTCCAGTGTTATCCATTCCTCTCCGACGCTTTCTTCTTCCACTATGTCGTCCTGCGATGTAGGATCTGAATTCCGATCCGGGACCTCAACGCTCTCTACTCAGGCTTTCAGCCTCGTCAACGACGACTCCGACGACGAGATTGTCTTCGATATCTCTTCGGGATCCCATTCCTCAGAAGAAATCTCGACTGAGAGTAGCTTGGATTCCGATGAAGAGGACTTTGTGGTCCTCAACAGGCCACTTTTACTTCCTGGTCGCAGCGCTACCCCTAGTCCTCCGCAGCTCCGTGTATCTCTACCTTCCAGCAGTCCTTCAGGACTTACCTCGGATTTTGCGCGGCTTTCTATGAACAGTAAATCTCTAAAGACACTAAAGAATGTCGCTACCCCTGTCACAGACGACGACTCTCCTCCTTTGACGCCTGTAGATTCCAGGATGTCTCGGAACCGTAGGGCTGGATGCAGGGCAGGGGATGAAGCTCCGGTGGTTGGTCTCGGATTTCGCCCAATTGTCGATGATATCTCGGAAAGCAACTTTTCGACTGACTACGAACAGGAGGCCGATGATTCCTATGAAGAAGCTAAGAAATATGTCACTTCGTACGTTCGTTTACTTTGCGCCCAATTATTATTTTCGCCCTGCTCACTACCTCCTAGTTTCCTCCAGAACCCTTCTGCATACTGTGAATCCTCGTCCCGACTCACACTCCTACAATCTTTGATCATCGAGCTTGGTTTATCAAGCTCGTCACTGCCTATGTCCCTGCACGCTGCACAGGCGGTGCTCAAATCGCAAGCCTTCCTCAATATTCGAGAATATCTTGCTGTCCGGGACAAGGGACCAGATGCTGTGAAGCAAGTCATGTATCCCAGCCGCTCAGCACTGATCAAATCGATTCGCAAGCAGCCACGTAACCGTGCTTCCATTAGCTGGGTTAAAGAACATGGTCTGCAGGTCCTGCTGGTAACTGCCTATCACCATTAGACAGCCGGCGCATCAGTTCTTGACACTTATCGATCGCTTTTGCCATCTTTAACACGACATCAAATCTAATAATTCTCATTGTATCTGGCCATGGGGCTGATAATACTTTCTGCCTCATCTTGCCTTCAATACACTCACGATCCACCTTGTAATAATTGTTCATTCTGTTTTGCTACTATTTTGTATCGCTTTCAGCGACTTGATATATTTTTGCTTTGAAGCACGTCTATGTACTTACATACTGAACTTGTAAATAACCTAATTTTTCTTGATTTGAATGAGCTTTTGGTCGCTTCTTCATGATCAAACTAACCACCTTGTCCATTGATTTTGCTTTCCTACAATTACCTCTGCAATCTCCCTAGCAATGTTACGTTCTGTCTGTTCACTGGGATGCAGTTCATCATACCTGTATAATATTTAAACTATAGAGGAACATGATGCAACGACAGGGTGCGCACCACAGGAAACTATCACGATCCGTTCCATTAGCTATAGTGCATATTCCAGTGTCAGCCGTCGATTCATTTAGCTGGTACACGCAAGAATGTGCACAGCCAGTAATGTTCAATGCTGCAGTTCCGTTCAAATACGTGGCAGGATTCGCAATCATGTCTTCGAATAGCGAGTATGAATCAAATAATCCTTGGAGTTACAAAATGAGACCCTAAATCATAGTGGAATAGGATATACCTACCAAGATGTGCATCCTTTAGCGAAGGCACAAGAGCTTCAAGCATGAGTTCTTGCAACTTATTTCCCGTACGAGTTATTTCAGACATGAAAACATTCCATTCTGTGGTGTTACGCTCTTCAGTCCAGTAAAAATTTGGGTAGGAATTGGCGGAGTAGAGGACCGTGTTTTGGAGGGGTGCCATCTAGACAGTAAATAGATACTATCAGAAAGGACGCGAGATAAATTTAGATGAATTAGTACTTACGTTCTGGAACAAAAAATTCCTTGCACCGCTAGCATACATGGTTTTCACCCAGTTAACAGCACAACTGACAGTGTCAACCAGAGAGACCCCAGGAGCACCATGACCAGTCAGAAGTGCACTTACCAACATCGTTGGTCCCGATCCACAATGTATACAATGTTTCGTCCGGAGGGAGGTCTGGAAGCGTACCGTTCGACAATTCCGCAAAGTATGTGGGAAGCTGACTCTCAAATACAGGAGGAAACGGGACAAAGGTAAGATTGTTTGAACAAGTAGCACCCGCTTTAGCAAAAGAGAAGAGAGAAACATTAGCATAGCCTGCAGCATAAGTAGGCCAAGTCGCTCCTCCGTCTGCCATTGCTGTTGTATCAGTGTATGAATCACCGAAAGTAACCAGAGTTTTGATTTGACCGGGAGCAAGGCTGCTGCCACTGACTGCAGCAGTGAAGCCGAGGAGACTAGCAAGGGCCAAATGAGAAAGGATCATTGGAAAGGAAGGGGGAGGCATTGACGCGAGGTTTTACTACACACTTGAAGTATGGGATCTGATTTGAAGTATGCATCTGTCTCCGAATCCGTCGAGAAATCGAGAAATTCATTCTCGTGATCCTTTGTGAATAGGAAGCGGTAAGCAAGAAGAAAATGACCATCAGTTATGTTCAAAAATAGGTGGATAGCTTGTATAAAGAACAAAGCCACTCAGATCATGGTCACAGATACATAGATAGATAGTGGCTCCGTCAAAGACGGGGGTCCCACAATGCACAAGAGTCCGATGATGCATGTAATAAAAGAATCAATCGAACCGCTAATTTGAGTGTATAGTCTTGAGTCATCTTGCTTGCTGTCTGCGACCTAACCTAATTTTGCTTTGAAATACATCTATGTACACTCACCCACGGAACTTTTTGAATATTAATATGTCAACTTCTAATGAGGTGGCTAGCTTCTAGTAGTTTCGAATACCTTCAAGCCAACCACCTCGTCCATTGGTTTTGCTTTCCTTCAATTACCTCCGCAATCTCCCTTGCAATGTTACGTTCTGTCTGCTCACTCGGGTGTAGTTCGTCATACCTAAAAATATAAAGAAGATTGGTATCGGTTGAGGAACGCGATGCAATGAAGAGGTGCGTACCACAGGAAACTATCACGATCCGTACCATTGACTATCGTGCATATCCCGGTGTCAGCCGTCGATTCATTTAGCTGGTACACGCAAGAATGTGCACAGCCAGTGATGTTAAGTGCTGCAGTTCCGTTCAGATACGTGGCAGGACTCGCAATCATGTCTTCAAATAGCGAGTATGAATCAAATAATCCTTGGAGTCACCAAATAACAAAATAAGATTGAAAGTACACCGGATTAGGATATATCTACCAAGATGCGCATCCTTCAGCGAAGGCACGAGAGCTTCAAGCATGAGTTCTTGCAACTTATTTCCCGTACGAGTTATTTCAGACATGAAAACATTCCATTCTGTGGTGTTACGCGCTTGAGTCCAGTAATGATTCAGGTAGGAATCGGAAGAGTAGAGCACTGTGTTTTGGAGGGGTACCATCTGAGCAATAGATATGTACATATTATTCAAGTTGAGAAGGACACAATATCAGTATTGATGAATCAGGACGTACGTTCTGGAACAAAAAGTTCCTTGCGCCACTAGCATACATGGTTTTCACCCAGTTAACAGCACAACTGACCGTGTCAACCAGAGAGACCCCAGGAGCACCATGACCAGTCAGAAGCGCGTTCGCTCCGACATCGTTGGTCCCGATCCACAATGTGTATAGCGTTTCGTCCGGAGAGAGATCTGGAAGCGTACCGTTCGACAATTCCGCAAAGTATGTAGGAAGCTGACTCTCGAACACAGGAGGAAAAGGGCGAAAGGTAAGATTATTTGAACAAGTAGCCCCCGCTTTAGCAAAGGAGAATAGAGAGACATTAGCATAGCCTGCAGCATAAGTAGGCCAGGTCGCTCCTCCGTCTGCCATCGCTGTTGTGTCAGTGTATGAATCACCGAAAGTAACGAGAGTCTTGATTTGTCCCGGAGCAAGGCTGTTGCCACGGACCGCAACGGTATAGCCGAAGAGACTAGCAAGGACCAGTTGAGAAATTTGAAGGACCATTGGAAAGCAAGGAGGGGGCATTAACGCAAGGTGCCGCTGTAAAGCACTTTAAGTATGGCATCTGATTCTGAAGTCCATCGAGCGACAAATCTATTCGCGTGATCGTCTATGAGAGAATTGAGAGCAAAGCTACTCGGGTCATGGTCACAGGACTCTTTCAGCAGGTCCGGCAATGGCAACGGACCATGTTGTTTTTCTCGATGTCCCGTAATTACGCCGAGAGTTGAGAGGATGGAACAGTTTGCCATGAACCTGCGAGGCACAAATTCGACCGAAGGAAGAGCGAGCACTGCTAAGGATACATACTTACGACTACAAGCATCACATAATTCACGTGACCGTACCTGGAATGGGCGTCAAAGTGGTTAATACCTAGTCCTCCGAGTCCATATGTCACGTAGAGGGACCACACCAAATCCGTTACCTCTCGGCCCCTTTTCTTCACATTTTGCCCAGCTCACATCTCAATCCCAACCGATACAGCAGCAGCCAAAAGCTAGACCTAATACTCTTGCACCAAGAGCTTCTCCGCTTGCCAGAAGTCCATCTGGTCTCAATTCAGCAAATGTACTTAGTGTCGAAGAATGGGAGACTAAAGCACCTCTCAACGATATACAAATAAGAAGTGTAGCTGCTGTCAAAAAAGCAAGTGAAATCAAAAGAGTTCCGGACAAAGTTCGTTATATCCATCGTTTGCGTGTCATCTTTCAATTCGATTTATTGGTGCCTCCTAGTTTGATACTGCTAGTAATGAAAAAGATTCCCCATCTCGTCCCTCTACTCCGCTCGCAAAAAGACTCTTACCATCTGCCATCACACCAGGAACGCCAGGTTCTAGCTCGCGACCTGGAACACCGTCTCGCTTTGGCCCAGCTAGCCATAAACTCCATCCCAAATATCCTTTGCATACTCCCCAGCAATTCTATGATTGGCATGCGCTAATATCGCGCTCAATCACTCATGCGCAAGAGTCCCATTTTCGCGCACATCTCGATTCAGTTTCGTCTCATATCGAAACATGCGATTTTCTTATTTCCCAAATAGATCAAGTAGAGGATGAAATCACCTCAATGCATTTTCAATGGCAAGGTGTAGAAGATGGCGGTCGAAGCTTGAAGGAATCTAGTGAAGGGTTACTGATTGAGCGCGACACACTTCTCAAACTGGAGAGTGAGTTAGGTGAAAGATTGGATTACTTTAAAGAGTTGGAGTATGCGACGCACATGTTAAACGCTTCAGTGCTCGAGGGCTCTGCAGGAAAGGGGGGAAGGCCACTTGTTATGGAGTTTGAATTCTTGGATATGGTCGAAAGAGTGGTCATTTGCATCCAATGGCTGGAAGCGCACAGGCATTACCGAGAAGCAGAAATTTATCTCTTGAGATTTCATCAATGTTTGACCAGGGCTATGACTCTAATTAAAATGTACTTCATCGGAAGCCTTAGGGCCGTTCAAGGAGATGTTGCACGGAGGTTCGGTGACAAGGTATGTTCATCAACCAAATCTGACGTGAGTGTTCTGATAAAACCTTAGGCTACATCTTCCTCTACGCAAACCACACATCATCTTTTGTATACGCGTTTCCGCGCTCTGATTTCCCCTTCGTCCAGCACAACACCCACCCATGTCCCTTCTTCCCTACGTCCCCTTCTTCTTGAACTTGAATATCGCGCTCGGAGCTATCCTTCAGAACTCGGTGCCCTCCTTGGGGAGTGTCACTCCGCTTATCTCACTGCTCGCAAGGCGCTGGTAGGACCAGTGGTACGTGCAGAAGTCGAAGGCCTTGTGAAGGCGGTCGAACTGGCTTCGAGTGCGGGAAGTACGGGTGATGTCGTTGAACTAGTGCGTGTTTTCTGGTACCTTTACCAGATCGTGTAATTCAACTTTCGCAGACAAGAGTTGGGTGTAGCTACGTGAAGCAACTCTGCACCGACGAATTTGACCTGTTCAAGGAGTTTTTTACCACAGGCGAAGAAATTTTATAGTAAGCAAGCGTCGCTGGGTGGGCATTTGACCATTTAACAATCAATGATTACCAGCAATTATCTCGAAACTCTCTGCGATTATCTTTATGACGACCTTCGCCCTCGGATACTACATGAACCTCGACTGACGGCGCTCTGCGAGGTTTGCACCGTACTACAAGCATTGATGATTTTGGACGTGCGCGTTGATGACGACGGTGAGAGCGAGAACGACTCTGCAGATGTCGAAGAAAAACTCGGGCTTGACCTTAACCTTGATCCAACCCTTCGCACTCCTGACCCCAACTCCAGCGCGCTCGGACATTTAAAACCCCGGCTCCATATTGCGCAGCTGCTCCAGATGATCTTGCAAGATGCACAAACAAGACTTTTCTTCAAAGCTCAAGCTGTGGTGCAAAGTGATATTCGACACTACGTTGCAAAAGACGATGATCTTGCTTATCCAGCCAGGCTGTTAAATGCTGTCGGGCTCAGCGACTCTTGTAAGCTCTTTGAGACCATACTATTTTATTTTGAGACGATGGTATTCCGTAGTGTTGAGGGACAGGGCAAATGAAAAGGAGAGCTTCAGCCAAATGTGGTCCACCCAATTGGGGTCAGATAAAGATCATGGAGCATCGTTGGACAATCAGCAAACATGGTTTCCAACCTTGCGCAAGACGATACTGGTGTTGGAACAGTTGCATGAGTTTGTCAACGTATGATTCCTTCTTATTTTCTCGTCATCAACTGATTGTTCAAACTTTAGCCAGCGATTTTCGAGGACATTGCGGAAGAAGCGATCGTACTTTGCCAATCATCATTGGTCGCTGCTTCAGAAAACATAGTCAATTTTGCTTCCTCTTCTTCTAATCGTCTCGCTCCGCCGTCTGAAACAGCCAATACCGCATCTTTGACACCTGAGCCTATCGCCCGAAGCACTCTGCTGGATGGTTATTTGTTCCTCGTGCGGCATCTACTAATATTGAGGGAAGTACCGGTTAGGTTTGGCCTCATCACAGAGAGTACTGAAAATCCTGCGAACACGAACGCCGCACGAACTACAGATTGGGGCGCGCTTTCGGGTCCTGGACCTCAGAAAGTAGGTGTGGGTACATCAAACAGTGTCACCGGTCAGTCTTTTTTTGGCCAAGACCGCAGTGGTAGACTGACCATGCGAACAGATACCTTAGCGTCTATCTTCGGAGGTGGTTCTGCGGCATCTTTACTTGCGACATTAGGGGTCCTCCCGAGTGATTACAGTGACGCTGTGGCTGGCAGGCCAGATAGTAAACGGACGATTGACAATGCTAAAAGGGTAACCGATTGTATCATTGTGCTGACGGTTGTACTAATAACCTGCATCAAACAGTCGATCAATCAGTCTCTTCGTTTAGCATGCGAGAACACTATTGCCACATGTACGAACGAGGTTTGTGAACCTTTGCGAATGTGGGTCGAGCGTGTCGGAGCTTTCAGCGCAACTTCTGCGTCTTCGAAGGGTGACCTTCATACCTCGACTTCAGCCACGATGAATATCTCAGTATCTTCTTCGAATCAATCTGTGGGATCAAAAGATGTTAAAGGAATGCCGGACTGGGCATCCCCGGCCTCCGCAAGTGAGGTGGATCACAATTTCAAGATGGCATGCGAGGAAAAATTGTTGCTGGCCGTACGGAAAATCCGGCTATATCTAGGTGGAGTAGAAACAGGAGAGGAAGAAAACAAGAACTCGAATGATATAAATGGAAACTTCCACGATGGTGAAAAGCGGCCGGTCTCTTCCCCGAATACATCTGCGCGGGCTCTATCCAACGTTATCGTACAGCATGTCCAAGAGCGCATCGGGGAGGAATATGCATGGTTCCGGGATGTGATTTGGGGAATGTCTACAGATGCTGGAACGTCGGATAAGACAGGAGTGCCAGCACTGTATACGGAAGAGCAAGTGAAGGAATTGCAGGAGTTACGGGAGAGAATTCTGGATCAAAGAACATTGAAAGCCATGTTGAAAGGGATCACTGAGGGGCAATGACCTCCAATCTGAATAAATTAGCAATTATTTCATCGATTTGGACTGTGTATGTATAGAGCATTTTCACAGTAATGACATTGTCGTTTCGTAGCTTGGCATACTTACTCTGGCATACTCCGGGCTTACTTTACTTGGCGTTGGCATGCAGCAATGATGGTCAAACGTGGGAAAATAGTCAAAAAACAACTTGCGGATGATGGTAGCCGCCTTTCATTTCTCCCCAACACTTTGCGCTTACTTTGTTCTGAGTGGTTTCTGACTCGAGCCTCTAACTCACGTTCTCTCATTTCATTCCTTAAACATATCGAACGAAAATCATGTTGTCCCTCAAAATTGCCGCTGCTGCTATCATTTTGGCCCTACCCTTCACCTCGTTCGCTGAGTTCCATGGTCATCCTCGTCAAAATCGCCACCATGAAATTGCCAAACGTGATCCTGGCAACGTAGAGGTGTTCAAGCGGGATAGTTTTACCAATGCTCGCTGGACCTTTTTTGCAGATGGACTGTGAGTAGCATTTTTAACGAAATTTGCAATGGTTGACCCTTGTTCCTTCCAGGGGTGCTTGTGGAACGACTAATTCCCCCAGCGACTTTGTGAGTACTAAGATTTTGGTAGGATGAGTCGAAACTGATGAAAATCTCAGATTGTTGCGTTGAACTCAGAGGTGATTGATCAACGTGTGTCTAATCGATAAAATTGACCTTTTGCTCTAGCAATATGGCAGTGGAGGCTATTGTTACCAGATGATCACCATGACATACAACGGAAAGACCACTACCGCACAAATTACTGATGAAGTCGGTTTCTAAACTCGAAGTCCCGTTTATGACCCCTGAACCTATTTTAGTGCCCGGGATGCCCTTATGGAGGCCTTGACCTTTCAACTGGTCTGTTCGACTTTTTCGCTGATGAATCTGTCGGTGTCCTTTACGGAACTTGGTCATTCGACGATGGAAGTAGTGGGGATTCCTCTTCTTCCACCTCTGTATACACGCCCACCTCTACCAGTGTGTACACTCCCTCATCTACCTGGACGCCCGACTCGACCACTGCGACACCTACCTCCACGACACCTACCACCACTTGGACCCCCTCTAGCACGTCTAGTTCTTGGTCCTCATCTTCTTCGTCGTGGTCTTCATCGTCCTCGTCCTCGTCCTCCTCGTCTTCTTCGTTCAGCTCGAGTTCGAGCTTCTCCTCGACAAGCTCATCCTTCGCGAGCACTTCTTCCGCCGCCTCTTCCAGCGCTACTCCTTCAGCCACTGCTGGAACGTTGAACAATCTTGAACAAGTGGTCCTGAACTTTGCGGGTATTATCGCTGCTGGTGCAGCGTAATCCGAACAAGGGATATCTCTAAATATGATTCATGTTAATGGACCTCTGCCGCCGGATTTTTGTTGCAATGTGTTTCGCGTACATGTTCCGCCCATCGCCACTCCATTGTGTCTGCCTGCATCGTTATTTTATTGCTTACTGCTTCAATGATACCCTTGTCTCCTGATTATTCTAACGTACCCAGGATTTCTGTTTATTGCAGTCCGATATTGGGCCTTATCTATCATTTCATCTGAATTTGGTCCGGATCAGTAAATACATCTCTACGTATCGTTTGCCACTGGGATTTCGACAATGTGATAATGTTGCTTGATACTAGTTTGTGGTCATTCAAGCGGAGCAAACCATGAAAGTTACCAAACTTTAAATCCAAAGTCTATCTGTGCGGAATGCCGATATGTAAGTACCTATAAGAGGAAATTTTTCAGGAAGCAACAGACTTACTATCCCCCTCGCCTGAAACTCGATGAAAATCGCAAATGCTTTTGGACTGTGGACAGACCTCAGCCTTGCCTTGCGAACAGCGTTGATACCTACGATGAAGGATGTATGGAAGACACCTGCAACTATTTCACATTTTTCGCGGACGTTCATGGCCCACGTCTGGATCGCGTTCGCATCTCAAGTAGATGCAAATGCACGTACAGTGAAGCGGGAATTATTCTTGCCCAATGCTACAGGGGTGGTCCTAGACATCGGAGCTGGTAAGGCAAAGATTTCACCAAGCCTTCCTCACTCACGGAATACACAGGATTGGGACATGGCGTTCAATACCTCGATCACAGTAAAATCACCAAATACGTCGCTGTGGAGCCTAACATCCGTATGCATCCAGAACTACGAAGGACAGCTGCCGCTGCAGGATATCTGGAATCCAACGGCACTTTGGTCATCCTAAGTTGTGGTGCGGAGGAAATAATGACTATTCTAGAGTCATTAGGCTCTACTATGCATGCTGTTGACACGATCACTTCCGTCATGTCCATGTGCAGTATTCCATCAGCTGAGGAGGCGTTGCGCGGGCTCGTCCGCCACGTATTGAAGCCAGGAGGGCAGCTGCTCTTTTATGAACACGTCTTGAGCCCCCGGAAAGATGTCGCTTGGTGGCAGCGTTTTTGGGCTCCGATGTGGCAAATTTTTTACGACGGATGTCGCTTGGACTGTCCAACTGATATTTGGATTGAAAATATCATGGATTCGGATGATAATGCGGAAACAGTCAGCATTTGGAGCGAACGGGAGTTGTGGGGGGTACCTGGAGAAACAGAAGAAACGGTATTTCATCACGTCCTTGGAAGATTCGTGAAGCGGGAAGGTAGAATGAAAAGTTAGATTTAAAGTCCTTTCAATTTCTTACCGCACGTCACGGTGCTCGTAAATGTTATTTCTCAAACGTCCAATTTTTGTTGAAGCTGCGCCACAATCGGCAGTAACGGTCCGAGAGGCTATTCTTTCGGCATTCTACAAATCTTTGCTCCCAACCACCATTGTATTGAACTGTGCCGGTGAGGTATTGAGCTTGAGGCTTGAAGTAGCTTGGAGCATTGAAACTTGAAGGTGAATTGTCGAATAAATTGTTTGATATGCTCCTTGATTTGACTCCTCATCTTAGTTCTCTCAGGATTCAGTATATCTTTATCTCGAAGATTTCATTGACATTCACGTCTGAACACCATCATGAAACTCGCTGCTGCTTTTGCTCTGTTTGATGATCTTCGCGCCGCCGTGCGTGTGGCATTTTGGCCCACATTGAATGATGTCTGCCATGATCCTGCTCTAATTTTTCACATTTCGCGTACATTCATGGCGCACGTATGGTCTGCTTTTGCTGCACCCACTGATGAAAATGGTCGATTGGTCAAACAATCTCTTCTCCTTCCAAACGCCACAGGTACCGTTCTAGATATAGGTGCAGGTCAGACTTCATAACCTTGTCAACATTCAAGATCTTCCAACTCAATCTAATGCAGGTTTTGGACATACTATCCAATATCTGGATTGTTCCAAGGTCACTAAATACGTCGCTCTAGAACCAAACATTCAGATGCATTCTAGAATCCGCCATACAGCTGAATGTGCAGGATTTAACGAATCTGACGGATCACTGGTCATTCTCTCTTGCGGTGCTGAAGATACTCTTGAAATTCTCAAAGTCTTGGGCGACCCTTATCCTGTGGACACGATTACATCCATTCTTACGCTCTGCTCTATTCCCTCACCCAAGCGCGTCATTACTTCGCTTGTCAAAGATGTGCTCAAGCCTGGTGGACAGGTGCTTTTTTACGAACACGTTTTGAGCCCGCGAGCCGATGTTGCTTGGTGGCAACGCTTTTGGACACCTTTGTGGAGCATTTTTCTAGATGGCTGCCGCTTAGACTGCCCTACCCATTTGCACATCGAAGAGATGAAGTACACTGATGATATGGGTAAAGAGGTTAGTATGTGGGATGGGGGCGAAACATGGGGAAAACCTGATGAGTCTGAAGAAAATCTATGGTGGCATCAAGCCGGACGATTCGTCAAGCATGTTCAGTGAATGTATCTGCGGGGGAAAGCGGGGGCAATTTTAACTTGTTTTACTCCAGATTCTTTTGTTCAGTACTCATTACCCAACATGATCAAAGTGTGCTGTGTTGGTAAGCACCACGATCTAGGCAGCCAGCTGTGTATGTAAAGCCTCGTGCCATGCCTCGCCTTCCGCGATCAGTGAGGATCGATGCTACACTTCATTGCAGGCGCCAGCACGTAAGTTTCGCGTCAAAATCTATTGATTTCCATCACAGCATTCAGTATTTGATATATTTGGAAGCGGGAACATATTATACTGGCTCTCTGTAGCTCTCTGTATGTAATAGTACAAGAAAATACTTGAAGTATGAATTCGGGAAAACGAGACATTCAAACTTCGAGCTCCTCGAGCACCAAATTGAGCGTGTGATATGTGACAGCTCGATTACGTGACAAACGAGGCAGGAGACAGTGACACGGTGTGATGCTCCTGAACAATGATGTTTCAAAACAAAGGAGACCAAAATTCCCAGAACTTTTCGTGTTTTCAACGTGTTGCTAAGCTTACCTGCATTCAATCACCTCGCGATTAGTGGGCAGATACCCGTTTCTTTTATAATCGGTTTTTGTTATCAGCACGGCTTTACAGCCACTCCACATTCTCTACCCACAACTTCTAAACAGCCATCACTGAAAACAACTCGAAATGCCCGAATTCTCGCGTCGATCTATTTTCTGCATCATTTTCTCGCTATGCGCGTTCCATCTGGTATCGGCGAGTCATGATCTCGACCCCATTATCCATCGACGCCACACTATGAACGCGAATCTAGCTAAGCGCGAGGTAGCTAGTCTTCGCAGAAAAACTTCTTTGGAGAAACGATTCGATGACGCCCGCTTCACGTACTACGCAGATGGTCTTGGTGCTTGTGGACAGACCAATCAACCCGGCGATTTTGTGAGTTTTGCGCTCTTGATCTTCAAACGCGTTGATCCTAATCTACACATCTATATCTATTTATTCATACGTCAACGCTTAGATCGTTGCCTTGAATTCAGCAGTATGTTCATTTCCAAGGAATCAACGCGTCTTGATTTTTATTATTATTGTAGCAATACAATGGTGGGCAGTACTGCTTCCAAATGATCACTATTACTGTTGGGGGGAAGACTACCCAAGCTCAGATAATGGACGAGGTAGGTATCGAGTCAACCCGCAGACCTTCAGTTACTCATGTTTCTGCCTCGACGCAGTGTCCTGGATGTCCATATGGAGGTCTTGATTTCTCAGAAGGCCTATTCCAATTCTTTGACTCGCTCGACGTAGGTGTTCTGACTGGATCCTGGAATTTCGATTCGGGAGCCACTTCTACCTCTGAGACACCCACCTCGACATATACTCCTCCAACTTCTACCTGGTCACCACCTCCATCGACATCCTCCACGAGCACCTGGACGCCTACCTCTACAAGCACTCGGAGGAGCTCGTCAGCTTTGTTAGCTTCTACCTCTTCGTCGACGTCCTCGTCGACATCCACATTCATGTCTTCGTCTTCGTCGTTGTTGTCGTCTTCCACCTCCAGTACCGCTACCACAAGCACCGTATCAGCCACACCAACAGCTGTTGTCCCATCAGGGGTTTTCGGAATACTTGAAGCAGCTGTCATGGGGATGGGATTGGTAGCTGCTAGCGGGGCCGGTGCTACGTCTACTACGTGATACTTCTGAAAAACTGATTATAGCGTATTCCTGGCTTTTTGCATGTTTATAATTCTACAAGCACTTTTATATTAAGTAAGATGAAGACTGGGTTCTATGTATATATGTATGTACTTATACATGCGCTGTGGAAAACAATCTGTTCATCGATGAGATGATCTATGATCATTCCACCTTGACTTTTGAAGGAGGGTCTACGTACGACGCCTGTGAACATGTCAAGTATCAATCAGCGCTCAACGTATATTGGGCAAATAGGCAAAGCGTATCTACCGTTATAAATTTCAGAACTTCATCTATTAAGACGACAGGAGCGCTGAAGTAGAGGACAGCTTTCCATTCAGGCCAATTTAATGGTGTAATCGCGAACAAGGTCTATCGCATGAAAATGTCAGTCAGAGAGCGGGATACATGTCCAACACGGAGGAGGCTTACAGTGAAGAATGGTGTGTAAAGAATCATAAAATGTAAAGCCATACTCAAGGCGATGGCGCCTACAAGGAATGGGTTCTTCCATAGAGGAAGCCTCAACAAGCTTTCATTTTCGGAAAGCGAGTTCATAGCATTGAACATTTCCACGGTAACAAGAATTGACAAGCTGATGGTCGTTGCACGCTGAGCCATGGTATTCGTAAACATCTCGCAGCCGATTTCAGGGAACATAGTGGAACATTGGTGAAAATGTGTCTAGGAAATTTAGTTTAATTATATCTTCATTGTAGAAAATACTGAGGCCACAACATACCAATTGGTGGAAGGAAATTTGAGGTCCGCCCTCATAGAATATGAACCACCAAGCGTAGCCAAAAACGGTCGCACATCCAACGTATATACCAACCACCATATACCGGAAGAATAACCATGAGCCAACAAGAGGTTCTTTGCTGTTCCTTGGTGGTACTCTCATGATTGAGTGATCAGGCGGGTTGAACCCGAGGGCAGTGGCGGGGAGACTGTCCGTTACTAGATTAACCCACAACAGTTGTACCGGAATCAAAGCTTCTGGCATACCCAGAAGCACAGTCAAAAAAATACTGGAAGGAAGCCACGGTGAGTAGATTGTACGAACGACGTGCGGGTATGATTACCTGACGACTTCACCGATATTTGAAGAAACTACAGTCAACCGGTGAGTATTCCTTCCCATGGCGCAAGCCCCAAAGAAATGTGAGACTTACTCAAATAGCGAATGAACTGCTTGGTATTATTGTAGATCAGCCGACCTTCTTCTACGGCTCCTTCTATCGTTGCGAAGTTGGAGTCTGCTAATACCATATCTGCTGCGAGTTTGGCAACATCAGTTCCACTGCCCATGGCCACACCGATATCTGCTTTCTTTAATGCAGGCGCATCGTTGACACCATCACCGGTCTGACAAAATGGACATCAAAAACGAGGAAAATAATTTCCACAACAAGACATACCATAGCAACAACCAAGCCAAGTCCTTGCAGTAAATCAACTAGTTGACTTTTATGCCCTGGCTCTGTGCGCGAGAATAAACTAGCGCGCTGGACCGCTGCGATCTTTTCCTCATGGGAGAGATCATCCAATTCTCTCCCAGTATAGCTCTTTCCTGTAAGGTCCTCATCTTCGTCGAAGATACCAATTTGTCTGCAGATAGTCTCGGCGGTACGTTTGTTGTCACCGGTGATGCAAACGACACGGATACCGGCGGCTTTGCAATTTGCGACAGCGGGGCGAACCTCTGGGCGCGGAGGATCCAGCATACCAACTATAGACACAAAAGTGAGATTTTGCTCGAAGCGAGAGTAGTCCCGAGTGCTTTCAGATTGATAATGCGCGGCATCAGTATCCTGGACATCGCGGTAGGCAAGTGCGAGATTCCGCAAGCCATGACCGCCGTACGTGACCGTCGTTTGCAGAAGAGATTCCTTGATTTCTGGGGTGAAAGGGATAATTTTCCCGTCGACCAGGATAGAAGTACAGCGTTCTAACACAGATTCTGGAGCACCTTTGACGAACAACGAGCCCACTTGGCCAGATTTTACGAGCACGGACATCATCTTGCGGTCTCGTGAAAATTCGAACGTGAGAAGACGTTGAATATTGCGTTCAAAATATTCGTTGACTGCGCTGGCGCGAACTGAGTGAGATAGTGACGGTAGAGATTTCATTAGTTCTAAGTCTCTGCAACCAATCTTTTCGACAAGCACTTTGATCGCAGCCTCAGTTGGTTCTCCGACATTTGCATACGAATCCTTCTCCTGTGCAAATGAATGAATAAAATGAATCAAGCGGACGACAACTAACTCACGCTGTGGTAGACGATTTTCGAGTCATTGCAGATAGCGCCAATTTCTGCCAACCGATAGATAACCTCTGTCTGTAATTCCGCACCAGCTGGCTTCCCGTCTGCAGTCAAAATATTTCCATGGGGAGAGAAGGTCGTCCCTTCCACGGTATATTCGTGTAGAGCACCGGTACCATCAACAACAACGAACTAAAGAAGTCGTGAGCAATGCTGAATATGCAACCACAACGCGTATGTACATACCCTGGACACGCTCATTTGATTGGTGGTCAAAGTGCCAGTCTTGTCGGAACAAATGACGTTCGTGCAGCCGAGTGTTTCAACACTGGGGAGATTGCGAACGATTGCATTCTTTTTAGCCATCTTTTGAGTCCCCAAAGCCAAACAAGCAGTAATAACTGCGGCCAATCCTTCCGGAATAGCTGCTACAGCCAATGCGACAGCAATCTTGAAGTAGTAAATCGCGCCTTTGAGGACACCATGATGTGAAGGGTCCCAAAAGTGTCGGATGTTGACCAGCCAAACGAGAATACAGATGACGGTTATGACTTTGGCGAGCATATCCCCAAAGTCGTCGAGTTTGCGTTTGAGCGGTGTTTTTTCGGAAATTTGGGAAGTGATAGATTTATGAATGTCACCCATGGCTGTCTTTTGGCCCGTAAATACAACGACGGCGGTTGCGGTCCCATTGACCACAGTAGTACCCTGTACAAATACACGTCAATTTGAGCAATGATATATGGGTTTCGGAACTTGCAGAGAAAAGCATGTTCGTCATATCCTGCTTCACAGCTTTCACATCCGCAATAGACTCGATAGACTTGTTAACACTGGTACTTTCTCCGGTGAGGATCGCCTGGTCAACTCTGAAGCTGCTGGAGGATACCGAAATCACTCTGCAGTCTGCAGGAATTTTGTCACCGACAGCAACCGAGATGATGTCTCCTGGGACAAGTTCGGTTGCGTGTATACGACTGATTTGGCTAGAGCGAATGACCTTAGCTTCATCCGGAGAATATTCCTTGAGAGCCTGGAAATATTACACATGTGAATAAGTATACTTTTTTTTTCTTCAATCAGCGCTGTGAACGCACGTCAATAGCCTTTTCCGCGTTACTTTCCTGAATCACACCGACAGTAGCGTTGGCTATGAGGATCAAAAGAATGACAGAGGGTTCAACGAAAGCAGTCCAGAAGCTGGAGCCTTCGTTGTCTTCGAAGAGGGCCAATACGAAAGAGATGACGGCTGAGGCAAGAAGAATTAACACTAGCTGGTCTTTGAATTGTTCCAATATGAGCTCCCACAGAGGAGTCGCTGGATCGTCAGGAAGCTCTGCATCGAAATGAGTATCACTATGTAGATACATACATATTTTTAAACCAACATACCGTTCTTTCCGTAGATTTCTGCATGCTTCGCAGCCTGTGCCGAAGAAAGACCACGGGATGGCTCCACATTAAAGTGGGCAAGAATCTCCTCTGGAGAATTTGTCCAGGGATTGTTCATGAAGAAAGTAAAAGGTGAATTAAGATACTTACGGAGCAAGTGAGTAATTTTTGTGCTTTGACTGAAGGCACGTGTCAGATACGTGGCGTCCTCCAGCCTGAGAACGCAGCCCGAGCCGTTTTCTTCATAATATTCTGCAGGTTCCTGGCAGGTTTTTCACTTGCTTGGAGAAAATGTTCGGCTTTTTAGCTGTCTGAAGGATAACCGGGAGAAAAAAGAGGATTTTGAAGGGTTGAACTTTGTGAAAATGTCGTCATTTGAACCCACGTACTTCAACTCAAATATGAAAATATACGGGTAGCGGTTGTTAGCGGGCGTCGGAAGCGCAGGCGTTCATTATACAGTCAATTGCTTTGCTTTTATGCGGTCTGCTGCAAAATAATACGCTAATATTAGGTGCTGGCTTCGAATAGAGCTTGTTCCTCCAAACCCCGCTCATACATAGCCCATTCAACCATGAGAAATCCCGACGCGGTTCCCGTTCGGACTGCTTACGTAGCTTGTTTGGCGTAATCTTCTAACCATAACACAATCAATCCGGCTTACTGACTTGCTTCGACCATCGGTTTAAGCTGTAGTCTAAGAGTCCATGGGTAACTCTTCCTCCTCCTCCTCCCGTTCTCATGATGAAACTGTCGATTTTGGCTTCCTGACCCCTCAAGGCGTTTACACGGGTCCACGAGACTGGAATCAGGCCGTTGTTACTCAGCTCATCTGTGCCAGGAGACTTGCACCGTTTTACCGGCCACTGGAAGACTACGATGATTCTTGGACAGACGACCAGATCTTAGCTGCGAGGAAGGAGCTTCCGGACTCTGAAGGAGGACCAGAATCTGTTTCACGGTCTGAACCTCTTTCGGCCTCATCAATTTCCTCCAAGTCGTCCAGCCACTCGAAACGACCAAATACTCTGAAAGAACCCAGTAAACCGGAAGCAGCAGTGTACAGAGGTGCAACAGAATGCCCTATATGCTTCCTGGTGAGTATTCTGCAGAGTATATTGTCCAGCTCGTTACTCATATTACGTCACAGTATTACCCCCAGTATATCAATCATTCTAGGTGCTGTGACCAAGCCATATGTACAGAATGCTTTGTGCAGATCAAGCGCAGCGAGCCTACCACTACCCATCTAGTGTCCGAACCTGCTGCGTGTCCATATTGTGTACAGGACAACTTTGGCGTCGTGTATACTCCCCCTCCTTGGCGAGCTGGCATTGGCAGCGAAGGATCTGTTAGTTCCTCTCCGCGTTATCCCATTATCCCGTTCCTCTGACACTGCAATCAGCTTTCACCTCGCTCAATTTCACCCAAGCAATCTCAGCAATCACTCGATCATCCTGCACCGACGCATAAACGTAGGCAGAAGAGTTTTAGTGCGGACAGCCCCGAGGTCGTCACTACTGGTTTGTACTTCTTCCCCGATAAGACAGTTCTTATCATGATCGATTCTTATCTTTCGTGCTTCAGATCAAATTCGACCGGACTGGGAAGCCAAATTAGCAGCTGTGCGCGCGGCGGTCACACGACGAGCAAACCGGCGCATCATCATGCGTCAGGTCGGCGACCGTCTGATTCCTGTAGGTGTCACTAGTGGGCGCGTGCTTGCACTTTCTCCCGAAGAAGCTGCGAGTGCCGCTAGTGGTGGTGATAACGGCGGCGGGAGCTGGCGACCACGAAGAAGACAGCAAGGTGGTAATGGCCTCGAGCAGTACCTGGGGCAAGATTTGGAGGAGGTACGTTTCAAATGGCTGCAGTTGTCTACTCTTGACTTCATTCCGTTTTCTCATGATGCAGATAATGATGATGGAGGCTATGAGGCTGTCTTTATTGGAACATGAAGCCCAGCAACGGAAAGAGGCAGAGGAGAAGAAGAAGGCAGACGCACAGGCCAATAAAGCAACAGACGATAATCAGACTAACGAAACCGTCGCCAGTAGTACAGGCTCAAACGGGGCATCTACTTCGTCCGCTCCTAATCTTAACTCCATGGATCTATCGTCGACCTCCCCTCTCTTTTCATCTTCTTCATCAACTCCCGCACAACAGAAGAATGATTCATTACGAGTTAAACGGGGATCTTTATTTAATCGAAGTCGATCACCCTCTCCTGCTCCTCCCTCGTCCCAATCTTCATTACAAAATGCTCCTCCATTCAACACACTCGGTGCGGCGTTGAGTACGACCTCCACTGCAAGTGCGATTTTCAGAAGCAGTAGTTCAACCTCTGCCTCCTCTGATCCTTCCCCGGAAAAGACCTCCCAAGCCCCATTGTTCGCGAAAGAAGTAACATCCCCATCGACGATCGAATCTGCTTCCACGAGCTCCCTACCTTCTACCATCTCCAGTAGTACCGCGTCACCTGCTCCTCCTTCGATAACTATAGCGCCTGTCTTTCTTCCTCCTGCATCACCAACCCCACTGGAATCGCACTCAGCCTTGAAAAGGCCTCCGTCCATCAATACACCATTTGGCGACAATGATTCCTCATATGAGAACCTACCCTCTTCTCCAGAAGAAATACCCGAAGAAACGCCATGCGAACCTTTGATTCCGAAAGACGGGACAAAGATGGAAATGGAGCTGAAGTCTGATCCAGAGGCTCCGGTGGGAAGTTCTGAAAGGGATCAATATCAGGAAAGCCTATCCGGACCCTCTGCTTCTATATCGCAGTGAAGCATGATTTTGTCTCCCATGTAAATCCGCAATAGTTCTTCTGTGGGGAGGGGTCTGACAATACAGAGGAATGCTAGCTATATGGTACTTAATTTGATAGAAACCGTGGGTAGGGTCGGTTGGTAAGGTCGGGATACGAGTGTCACGAAGAAGGGTGGAGAACGGAAGAAGGATGGAGCAGGAGAGCAAGGAGTTGATAAAGACAGCAGGTTGTATACATACTCATTAATTTGGCGAGGCTTGCGGATGTTAAACCCATTCTATCAGTTTACTTACATTTCTCGCTCCCCCCCACTCAGACTTTGTTCAATAGCATGACATCTCATTCACTGTATGTAGCTTCATTAGAATTTCATCGTTCTCGTCCTCTTGTTTATTCAACGATTCGTGGATAATAATTGGAACGCGAACGCAAGAATCCCGATGTCGAAATGGACGGTGATACACAATTCTGTGGAGGCGTATGACAACAAGAAAAAAAGTGGGACAGCTAGGAAGAGGATTAATCCTTGTTCTCGACATATTAACTACCTGTTATTATAAGAGTCCAAGACATCGTTGAGTTTCCACGAACCGAGTTATTTCTTGGAATTGGTATCAGCCCAAATCGGTTTGATTGTGTCCGGATCGACTAGGGTGGTCGGGGGAGCCTAAAACACGAGAATCGATTCTATGAGCATGGAGAATGAAAATGTAACATATTATGATCACCTGAACAGCAACTTGTTGCTTCATCTCTGCTTCTCTAGCCAGACGTAAAGCTCTCGCTGCGTCTACTTTTTTCCGAATATCCGGGGCCATTCGCTGCAGAAATTGATGACAAATAAGGGAACCGCCAGAGGGTGTGTTTAGATCGAAGTGGAAACTACTTCGACAGGTGGGTGGAAAGACTGACATTGTAGAGTTCTTCTTCTGTGGGTACAGTTGCTAGAATATAGTCGAGAATGGTAGGTACAAGGAGTCAGAGTCGATGCAGCATGCAATGTCTACCTTTCATTAACAGGTAACCGAATCCTGTAACTGGTCATTCCGAATATCCATTGGCAGCAGCCGTTCCGTTGCCCGGTCAAGCATTCAAGACGACGATACCAAAGCCATGCAAGCCGTTGTAGCGGGACAGGCAGAACGAATGCAGAAGGTCAGAAAAACATCACACGGTTCATGATTCGAGAATTCGGCGCCGACATTGTACAGAAGTGAACGAGTGACGATCACATCGGTTCATCCGTGTCGGATGAACGGTAACGAGTCCATTGCGGAAGTAGAAGGAGTTGGAGGGTGGAGTGAGGGAGAAACAGCAAGTATAGAATGTTTGTGATCAGACAACTCTTGAAAAAGGTAAGGTACCGGTACGCACAAGTTATCGCTGCTCCTGCAAATCTAAGCCATGGAAAGTGTGACATAGAGACTTCGTGTACTTAAATGAACGAAAGCCAGAAATGGAGGCCCGGCATTCCGGAAGCGGCTCGCCGGATTATAAATCCTCAGAATCGCGAACGGCCATCGACGTATCGGGACAAAGTGTATCTGTATTCAGTTGTATTCTCACTTCTTCTTCGACGAATATACGGAAGCATAGCGTAAAAGTGCTGGCAGAACTGGGAAGAATGCGTTCAAGCCGTGATCTGTATATATGGCAGGGTATGGATTGTCTGATGGTACATATGCTGTAAGAAGGTTTATATGCTATTGGAGGGATGCAAGGGCACGATATGTTGATGCCTGGACAGCGACAAAATAAGAGGAATGGAACAAAGGTGTCACAACAAACCAAGAAGAAATGTAAAAGAAAAAATAATCATGTCTGAACCATGGGGTGTTTCGTGTTCCCAACAGACCCACACCGCGAACCAGCAACCGTGGAAAGAACACTTGGTCTCTTTCTTTTGAATTTAAACCCCAGCAGATCACTCGATCTACGGCTTTTCAGTTCAATTTTGACAAGTTCTGCCTCCCATTCCCTTACAGCTGCGCTAGATGATTCGTCCTTATGACATTCAGTGGATTGTAGAGTGGAGCTCCTACTCCCGCTGCTTGTGCTTGGAGTGGAAGATAATGATATGATTGGCGAGAATGCGTGTAGATTTCGCGTGGTTTGAATATCACTGCTGCCGCCAATCATAGAAGTCGTAGCAGGCCGTTTTTTGCTAGGCGCTGCAATGTCGAGTGAGGAATTGGAAGGAATTGGAACAGTTTCTAGAGAGGCTTTTGGAGTAGAAAAGTTCGACGAGGTTGAATCTCGTGGTCCGGCGCTTGTATGAGGACGGCGTGGGATTGAATCCTTTCTTTTGCTGCTGGATGCTGTCGGGTTCGGTGGCACACGTGGGTGGGACGGTGGTTTGAGTCCCGAGGGACTGGTGCTCGGTACAGGTTCTGGAGTGTCTTCGAGTTTTCTTCGGGTTCGACGTGGGGATTTAGATTTGGATCGCGTCTCGGAAGAGGATTGAGAGCGTGTTTTAGATATAGCCAAACGGCGTTCTGCGTCATTCGTAGAAGTTGTAAATATCTCTTCCTCGTCGAGCTCAAACGATTCCGTACTATGCGGGCCTGTCACGATGATCTAGAAGTATGATAAAAAAAACAACACGCATGGGAATGAATCATGATCACCTTCACGCGAGCAAAGAAGCGAACAGACACCAAGTCTGAATGAATGGTTTCTCCGATTCCCCATCTGCTACTTGGTTTGGCGCTAGGCCATTGAACAGTCAGAGTCTTGCTCCAGATACCATTTTCTGCTTGAGAAAATGGACCAGATGACTCGCTAGCTGCGATTGGTAAAACAATCGGTTTACCGACAAGACTTTCCGACGAGTCTGAACGATCTCTTGAATACTGAGGTTGGGGCAATAAGGGCCGAACATCGCTCGCAAGCGAGACGGAAGACGGATAGCCGGACTGAGGCGATGTCATAGTGGAAAATGATCTGGAGGAAACAGGGAATTTTTGTGAAGCAGGAGAGTATGTCATGAATGAAGAGACCGAAGGTGTGGGTGAAATTGGTATAGCAGACGATGAGGAAGTAGACACAGGACTTTGAGATTCGTTGAACTGAATGCGGCGCTCAACGACTACGGAGGCGCTACGTATCGATATATTTCGCTCCTTTGGCAAAACATGTATGGATATCGGCAAAAGGTCTGTAGGGCCTATGGGTTCTCTCGGCGCCCATACTGTGTATTGCAGAGCAAGTCCTTTGGGCTTCGTGACAACGCGATCTAGATAGGCTGCGGTAATATGCATATAAATCCGCGGAGAAGGCAGAAAGGCAGGGAGGTCGTAGCGAACGAGTGGCAGGTCAACATGTTTGGTGAGCCGGGTGCCAATGCCAGATATATGGGCGTGGCTAATGCCTAAGCAGTGGTGAGCACATAGCATATATCGAAAACAGGATTGCTAAATCACGCACTGGCTTCCACACGCCAGACACAGCGATACTCGACAAACGACACCGTGCTGAAACCGCCTGAGCGCGGGGGTACCGTAATTTTAAAAGGACACTCTACTTCGCCCAGGTCGAAGAATTCATTTCCATCTGGTTTGGACCATAACACTTGGGTGTAGTCCACAACCATCTTGCTCGAGACAACGCCTCCAATCCGGCCAAGCCGAAATTCGTAACAGCGAACCGATACCGTGATTTGCTTTGCAGGCAGTTGTTTCAGATCTGCATCCAACTTGGTACCAACCACTACAGAGGTATTAAGTGAAATTTCTTTCAAGCTAGCCTTGGACGTACCTCCTTCTACTACAACATTGCTCACACCGAGAAAGCCAGTACAAGGAAAGTATCGGAGTCCATTGTGGTTTTTGGAATACAGTAACAGTTGCATTCCACTCGTACGGAAGGAGAAGGAGAAGGAGAAAAGGGAAGAACGCAAGGTGGTGGATCACATACAGTATATGAGTCTCTAAAGGAATCTTCGATGCAAGCGATCATGGATTTCTCGGGAATGAAGTGTCACGCAGATAAGACAACCGACTTGAGATCTATAAAAACCTGCATACGGTAACATTACACCACGGAATTTCAAAAAATAGATATATATGGTAACAACTCCACGGGAGTCTCGTCGTCCTGACATACTGTATACTCCAAGATATGTAATAAGATACCAAAATTCCGCGACGCTTCACTCGGAACGTGAAGGTGCGGAATTCAACGGGGCAACTGCATGTTGTCCCTCTGGTACCGCGTCGAATCCTCCTTGGCCTAGGTCTGCTGGCAGCGTGGCCGTCTCGTCCAATAAAGACGATGACAACAGTCCTTCCGCCTCTGGATCTGCAGAAGTCGGACCAGTGATTGGTTTTGGAAGACACGGAGGAACTGCGACCAAGTTGTTGAAGAGAAACTAGCACAAATTGAGCACAATCGTAATCAGCTTGACGACCCCACTTGATGGCCGGGAAACAAATGTATAGTACGCACCGTGCCATAACTGTAAAATGGAGAAAACTCGGGTTAAAGAACCGGAATGGATATGATGAAAAGGAATTTAACATACACCAACAGCCCGAACCCGAGGACTTGCAACAACGAAATGGGCCACAGGAGCTTCTCCCACCCTAAGCCTAAACTGACAAGCCAAATAACAAGCGTTCTACATGTATCGACAAGAGAACGTGCGGTAGCGCTGACATGTCGCGTTACGCTCAATCCAAAGAAGTTGAACAAGGCAATGCTACAAGCAATTACGACACCGGACCACAGCACAGAAGGCGTGTCCACCATCTGGTGCCATCCACGAGGTATATCGAAGAAGGTAGACTTGGATGACACGGCAGGTATAGCTAATATTGGGAAGAAAAGAAGAATAGTGATAGCACCAAAAAAGCCTTCATAGCCTACGGCGACTAGAGGAGGAACCGAGTAGTGACCTGTATACAACAAGTCAGGGTTGTCAAGCAATGAGCGAGCTACTGTGTGAGTTTACTGACCCATGATCTTCTCTGAGGAAAGAATCATGTGCATCAGAGGTTTGCATAAATGGCGACAAGAATGTTGATACATACCTTCCACGACAAATTGAGTGGCGGTACTGACAACATGCTGCGTTATGGCTAAGAAAGTAATAAAGGATAACGGCTTACAAGACTTGAGCAAACAAGATGAAAAACACGCCTATCAATTAACAAATCAGAATAGCCCATACATACATAGGACGGAGGTAGAATCTGACCGACAAGTACAGTCGTAGCTTCAGGTGTCTCTGTTGACTCTGACAGGGGTAAATCAGCATTGCCATTGGCCTTGACCAGCAACGAATTTAACGCCTCTTTGACAGTGTCCTTGATAAGTGAACCGCTAAAGCCAACCAAAGCCACTCCGCCCATCACGATGATCAAAGAGGTCCATCTAGCGCAGTTGAGAAAGAATAGTCACAAAGAACGCTTCAATAAACCCAACTGATAAAGCCACAGCCGTCGGCGCAGAAACACAACACTCAGAAAGCCAACGAAAAGCACAAGAGAACCTCGGGTCATTTGGTAAATGGAGACCGGTGTGTAGAGTAAGCCAACATTCATTAACTGCGAAGCAGAAGGAAACCATGTCAGACAAACTCGGATAAGGGAGGTCGGCCACGTACGGTTGTTCCAGTAAGATCACAGGCCGCTGGAATCCACAGCAAGAGAATGCTCCAGCCACTGAGCGGCCGGGAAGCTGGTACAAGTTTAACATTGGATAAACTGGCTTCAGATGATTCAGAATCCTGAAGTTGGACTGGCTGCAATCGCTTGGAGCGGAACCAAGTATATATGACAGGTAGAAAGCCTATAAACGGTCACAGACAGTCATGAAGTGTCACAAGTATGCATAGGGTCTATGACGAACAGAGCATTTCACCGACTATTAGGCATAAATAGTCAGATATGACTTCTTCCGACCATGGAAGATAACGCACGAAACATTTGAAGAGTTTGCCACACCGGCTGTTCATAGAGAATTCTTCGACTAGAGTCAGGATCGTCACAGTTCTCGACACATTGCATGTCCTGCAAACGGATGAGAATACTGCCTCGGAGACTCAAAAAGCTATACTATACATGCCTGCCATTTACTCCATAGAGAATTACTGGACCCCTAGAGTGCGCTGTGATTGGGATGAGTACACAATTCTAGTAGATATACATACAGTGAGGATCATCCCTGCAAGCAAAACAGGGATAAAGATTGAGCTAGGCATGATGGAGCGAAGGTAGGGAACGAAGATGATCTAGTAAGACTTAGACGATCTTATTTGTGTGCTGTCGAGAACGTGATTAATTGGCACAACGGTCACATGCACGTGATATTATGTGATACCGACGTGTGGTCACGTAGTCACAATTCCGTTCGCGTTCCCTTTGTCGCTTAGGTGTGGACTCTTTGTCTGTAGGCAAAAGCCCGTTGAACAAAGAGCCACTCTACCATCTGACAGAGTATATAACCGCTCATGTCGCTGGTATGGAACCCGGGCCCTCTTCTAGAAATGCGCAAATGCCATTCGATAACTTTACCAGAACTCAAGGCTCCTTCTCATCTTCCTTGGTTTCAAAACCGGACACAGTTGTCTGGCAAATGCCGCCTCCGTCCAACCCCGCTCTGCGGCGGCTTATGGACAACGCCAATAAAGATGGTGATGCAACTCCTCTTCCTTCTATGGATTATCTCTAATCGTCTTTAACGCAGTCAGTCGGATAAATCCACCACTTTCCGGAAGTGACTGGAATTTTCTGCCGTCCATAGTGGCTCCAGCTGTCGTCGGCTCAAGTTCACGTCCATCCACCCGTTCAATAGACAAGCGCTTGCATTCCATCACATCATTTGAGATTAATCCAGCAATCGCAAAATTGGTGGATCCTGTATTGCTTAAGAGTGTAGCAGATACTGCTAGTCAAAAGGCGCAGGAGCGTTCACGAACTCTAGGTCTAGTGATGAAAAGGAGAAAGAACACTCCCAAGTCGACAAAAGCAGAGAAGTCCACCACTGGGAAATCTCGAGCTTCTAGAGCAGTGAATAGCGGTATGATAGAGAAAAGCCGCAGTGTCCCCAGACGTAAGGAGAAGGAGAGAGGAAAGACGAAAGAAATCTCAGGATCTCCCTTACTCCAGAAATCCTTGACGCGTGCATGTAGCACTTTCAGGCGGCCCGTGTTTGACGATAGCTTCTCTATTACGTCATCATTGACTTCAAGTCCACAGGTGTTGGACGACTCTATGTCAATCGACGAACCTAATTCACCCGACATCTCTCGTATGTCCCCATCGCCATCGTTCATCCCCGCTTTGAAACATCCTCCTCTCAAACGAGAAGCCTCCCCAAACCTACTTCCTCTGCTCACAACCCGTTTACCTAGTCGTCATACCACCCTATCTGCCGAAATCTCAAACGCGGCTGCTGTCGACGTCGGGCGTCAACTTCCCCTAATAAGTAACGGGATGCGTGCTCAAAGAGTTCGGAATTCCCAAAGCCGAGAGGCACGCTCTGCGCCTACAGTCACTTCGAAAATCCCTTCGAAATTAGTTCAAGTCCCGGCCCTATCAGTCGTTCCACTACCGATGTCACATCCTCTTCCTTTAGTTAATCTCCCTGCATTGGGTATGCGCCGAGTCAACTCGTTCCCCGCAAAGAACGTGAGACTCACAGATTCCTCGAATAATACTGGTGCTGTCACAGACCTCCCCACTAAACAGCGCCCTTTTAAAACGCCGTTTCTTCCAACCACGCAGCGATCCAACACCGGTCAAGCTCTAGCTGTAAACCCAACGTATCCTAAGACGGAGAAAAATCCGGTATCTCGAATTAATGATGTTCATCGCGGAGCACTTGCTCGCACAACCGAGGAAACTGAACCTTATGGGATGATTTTCGATGATGCAGAAACCTCATATGAACACGACTCTTTTGATATGGATGCATTGGAGGAAACACTGAAACAGTATGATTAAAGTGACGTTGCTCTTGTATCCTATATCCTAGTTACATTGTTAGTGTTATTTATATCGTTTATTAATGTTCGAATACTCTGAATGCTTTTGGAATCATGTTGGAATCATGAACAAAGAATCCAGATAGTCCTCACCTCTTGAGAAGTTCTTCTGACTGGATTCGGCAATTCGATTTGGAACATAGCAGTAGGTTTGCAGTGCACCTTCGGGCGGATAGGGCGTATGGAAATCCTGGAGCATTGACTTTGGGTTTTCCTTCAAAATGTCGAGGACTCTAAGGAATATAGTTGTGTTAATATAGTTGTGTTTAATGTTAACGCTCGGTTCGAGTTTTTGCTGATGATTCCCATTTGAACCTTTCCCGTCACTTCTCCATCCTTATCACTGCTATGTGGCGGCAGCACTGGCTGTCCAACATGCAGTACATTGTGCTCAAAGATTCAGGGAGCGATCTTCCAGGGTGGGGCAGAAAACTACCAAACTGAGGCTGTATGAACTCAAAACTAGACGAGCTGGTACAATGACCTTAACCCCGGGTAAGGCAATGAAACGTTACCTCGTCGGATGCTAGCTACTATGTCAAAGACATGCTTATGCTGTGATAAATTAGCATAAGGATATATATAATCGTGGTCTTTGCGGGGAAAGTTGGTCGGTCGTCTATTCCTGCTGGAAATTGCATTGGTACCCTGGACCGTTTTTTGACTTGTCGCCGAGGATACTGCTGCCAAATGGCTGAGACGTGCAACAAGAAGTTGCGCCAGATAGCCTGAACTGATATATTACGCGAATTGAGAGAAAGGACCCTACTG
Source organism: Lentinula aff. lateritia (assembly GCA_027886305.1). Lineage (NCBI taxonomy): Eukaryota > Fungi > Basidiomycota > Agaricomycetes > Agaricales > Omphalotaceae > Lentinula > Lentinula aff. lateritia. The sequence goes on from MU795055.1 coordinate 58,376, forward strand.
GGTGTGATCACTGCATCTCGAAGAACAAAAAGGTCGACCGTGGAATGAGCAAGTCATTGCATTGTATAGACGATAATATCCCAGTGAGGGTCTGGGCATCGTTCGTGAATGAGATCCCGTCAAGGGTTATCACTCATCGTCACTGTCTAGCTCTCTTTGCTCGCCGGCCTGTAGCTGCCTAACGACACCTTCCAATTGTTCAAGCTCCCATCCTATTGACTGCTTGGTCATCGATGCGTTTTTGACAAGACCTCCTAGACGAGTCAATGCCTCGTCGCTGAATGAAATTGTGAGTCACGCTACAAAAATGCGAGCATCATTTTACCCACCTAGCACACGCCTGCGTCCAAACGCAGAGGTCATCCAGCCAAATCTTACTGTACACATAGTAAACATCGTGATGGTCTAAAATGTCTTTCATCTCCATCAGACAACGAAATACAGTCCGTCGTCCACTGAGAAGTAGATTTGCAACATCTTCTCGACACTTTTCGGCCAGCGCGAAAGAACGGTAGAGGGGAAAAGCGAGGGATCTCCGGTAAGATGGAACGAAAGATGCGGATATATGGTCTGGAGAAAATTCTAGCATCGGCGAATTGTTTCCAGATTCAGTATGGTAAGGAGGTGGATCTAAGGCGGAGAAGGCCGATATTAGTGAACAGATAGTCCATGCGCTTTCTGGAGTCGGATCATGCTGAGTCGTACGCGCGTCATACGCGTACGAAAACAGCACAGTAGCCAGAGTCAAATAGAGGATGTACGTTTGATATCTGGTCAGAATATCTTCGCTCATACGTTAGAAGAAAATAGTGTGACTGGAACGAGACATACATTCTTTTCGGGGAAGGTTCAGCATAGTGGCGTTTTCTTTTTCCGTGTATGTAAATCTACCATTATCGGACAAGTGTGGATTGGTCCAAAGTATGAGTTCTTGAATGTACTCATCTTCGGCAAAATCCGCCCTAGGAGGAAGAAAGCTTAGAATCTCTATATATTAAGTTAGGGCAACCTACATGTAATACTCTTCATCCCATTTTTCATCCTCGTGCTTGATACGCCTTTGACGGCGTTGTAGACGGGTCAGGGCCTCAGCCTCCGAGCCAAGCTCGTTGACCTCGTTTTCAGTGTAGGTAACATTTGTAAAGTAACCGGTGTACATGTCCAGAAACCCATAGTAAGCGCTGACCCCCAGCGTTGGCTGTTCTGCGGGTGGTACCTCTTGGAAAAGCTGCCAATCATTCTTTGCCGCTGATACGAGTCAGATGCACCTCCGCGAAAAAAAAGTTGTTACATCCAGACCTTCTTCTATCTCACGTTCCTGCAACGAGATATTTTGTGTTTGAGCAACGAGATTATCTGGGTCTTCGGCCGTGCTTTCAGAGGAGATAACCTCAATTGACGGCTCATGCACTGTCGGCCGCGGAGCCAACAATTTAGCCAATAGATCTAAATCCCTGAATTCCTGTCCTTTGATTTCCTTTGTGAGTGTTACAGTCAGGTAGCCTGTGCTTGGATCATATTGGGCCGAAGAAGCATCATCCTCGATCAGGCCGTAAGTGAAGTTCAACCGCAAGAAATAAGGGTTGATGTGGAGGGAGAATAGATTGCCGTCCACGTTGACTTCAACGTCCGAGGCCTACTTTATTTGCTGACTATGTGAAAATTGACAACTGTAGGGAAGCACAGGCTACATACGCGGACTGAAGGGCAATAGATCGAGATGATGACGGACTCGGCCGTCTGAGAACAGGAGAACCGAGGCGTAATCATGGTTAGAGGAAAAGGTATATAAGAGCCAAAATGATCCTGGTAAATCCCAGTTAAAATATGGTTCAGATTGCCGAGAGTCAGGCTCCTTTTCCCAAAATCACATCTATGTCACTGAACACTTCGGTACACTCCTTGCTTGTCATCTCTTTTTTGTGCTTTAATGTGTTTTCCGCCAGAAACTTGCAGCCCATCCTTCCCTGGCTGAGGTTGAGAATCTCATTGTTAATGAAAAACGAGGAAATTGTCTTCCAGTTTATGTCGAGCTCCCTGCAGACCTCATAACACCAGTCATGGCTTACATGCGAATTTCCAAGGACTCCAAGTATAGCTTCCTTCTGGAGTCTGTAGTCGGCGGCGAAAGTGTGGCGCGATACAGCTTCATCGGAGCAGGTGTGTAACTACTGCCTTCATATATTATCCTTCACTCATCCAAGCAGATCCTAACAGGATCATTAAGACCGGTCCTAGTGAAGAGATTACGGGAGATCCCATGGTTGCTCTCCAGAAGGAACTTAGTCTCTACCAATTTATCAAGATCCCTGAAGTACCGACATTTACCGGAGGTGCCATTGGTTACGTTGCCTATGATTGCATCCAACACTTTGAACCAAAGACCGCCTGCGAACTCAAGGACCCTTTGAATATCCCTGAAGCCGTGTTCATGCTAGCCGACACGCTTGTAATCTATGATCACATCTTCCAGACCATCAAGGTCGTTTCGCATGTCTTTATGCCCAGCGATGCCGGGAAGAATAACTTATCTTTTGTATACCAAACTGCTGTCGACAAGGCGCGTAGACTAGCAAAGGTCTTGATCACATCATCCACGCCTGAGCCCGTTCAGCCTCCAATAGTCTCAGGAAATGAAGCCATATCCAATGTCGGAAAGCAAGGCTATGAAGGTTTCGTCACTACATTGAAAAAGCATATTGTAGCTGGGGACATCATTCAGGCGGTTCCATCTCAGCGGTTAGCGCGTCCAACGTCTCTGCATCCATTCAATGCATACCGGCATCTACGCCAGGTTAACCCAAGTCCCTACATGTTCTACTTAGACTGTGGAGACCTGCAAATCGTCGGTGCTAGTCCTGAAACACTCTGCAAGGTAGAAAAGAACATAGTGTACAATCATGCCATCGCAGGAACGACGAAACGAGGAAAGACACCCGAAGGTCGGTCAATATGATACGTGTCCGATTCATGATGTTTGACGTGTTTTCAGAGGATGAACAACTTGGTGCTACCCTACTCAATTCCGAAAAAGATCGTGCTGAGCATATCATGTTGGTCGATTTAGCTCGTAACGACGTTAATCGAGTGTGCGACCCAAAGACGGTAAAGGTTGATCATCTCATGAGGCTAGAAAAGTTTAGCCATGTTATTCATCTTACATCTCAAATTTCCGGGAAGCTTAGAGAGGGATTAACAAGGTATACATCCACTTCCCGGACTTCATGGCATCGTTGAACTACGTCATTTCTAGGTTTGATGCTTTCCGCTCTATCTTTCCCGCTGGCACGGTGTCGGGCGCACCGAAAATCAAGGCTATTGAGATCATTTCATCTCTTGAAAAGGAACGGCGGGGCGTCTACGCTGGAGCCGTAGGCCGATTTGACTTTGCAGACGACGAGATGGATACATGCATCGCGATACGGACGATGACCTTTAAAGATGGCGTAGCGTATTTACAAGCAGGCGGTGGGATAGTATTTGACAGTGTGGAAGAGGACGAGTACATTGAGACGATCAACAAATTAAAGGGAAACGTCAAAGCCTTACAGGAAGCTGAAGGTAAGCTCAGTTATCATGACCAGAGGTGTATTGCTGACAATCAACCCAGAATATTGGTCAAACTTGCAAAATAACTCGAGCGGAGAGACTTAAGACAGAGATAGTATTATCGTATATCTGATTTAGATATTAATGTGTATGGCGTATCAGTAATCAAAAGCTTCCGCATCTGGCCGCTGTGGTTGGCGAGCATCCTGCATTACCTGCATTTTGTTGAAATCTTCCCAGGCAGAGTCTACGGCCATTCTCATTCTCTGCGTTTCTGCCTCCCGGATAGCAATCCCTTCCCGTCCCGCAATACTCAGCACACCTGCAATGATTTCTGCGGTCCGCGGGCTTTCGTCATTGGCAGGTATCGGATACATAACAATGCGAGGATCGACGTTAGAATCAACGATGGCAATGGTAGGGACATTTGAGAGGGCGCATTCTTGGATGGCATTCATGTTTTGGATGGGATTGAGAAGAATAACAAGGTCGGGAACGATGCGCTTTGAACGCACAGTTTCATGGCCAAACATCTGCCATTTATTGGTTAGTGTTCCGGGCAGCCATCTATCGCCGACATGAAAGCCCTGAGTGCCTAGACGCTGGGCAGCTTTTTGCACAACAGGACGTATGTCGGCGCGCGTGCCGATGAAAACTATTTGACCGTCATTGGCAGCGACGGCGCGAACGACTTTGGCCGCTCTACGAAGAAGAGGAAGTGTGTGGTCTAGGTCAATAAGAGTTATGCCAGCGCGTGTACCGTAGGCATAAGGCAGAAAATTTGGATTCATCCGTGATGAAGCGTGTCCAAAATGAGCGCCAGAGGCTAGTAAAGCGGACAAAGTCGCGTCTTTGGTCGGTCTATGCAGGGAGTCTCTTAGAGACCACTGTGAGGTTTGTGTAGAACCATACTGGCTCATTGCATCCACTGTACATTCATTAGCTGTTGGGAAGGAGCACTGTTTTCCGGATCTTACTCAGAGTTTTTAGACTTGTCCTTGTCTGTTGGAAGTCTGTCCAGTCATTTTCTGTCTCTAAAGGGCGTTGGGTCTGTTGTGAAAGTTGTCGAGTACAATTTTTGCAGAATTTGAAAGAAAACCGGACTGGATTGGACAGCCGTCGACGGAGGGAGTGCATGGCAAAGAACGGCAGTTGCTTACAAAGGCGGTTATAATTTTTTCGCCTTCTTTCTCCTGGTCCATCAACTTTTCCTTCCTTCCCACTTCAACTCTTCTACTACCCGAAAAATGGCTGACGAATTGTATGACGGTGCTATCGGTATTGATCTCGGAACCACTTACTCGTGCGCTCGTTGGCTTTTTCCATATTTTTTTTTTCATCCAGGCTGATCGAAAAATTTCAGATGTGTCGGTGTATGGCAAAACGACCGTGTCGAAATCATTGCCAACGACCGTGAGCAGCTTCTATTGCAGTATTCTTCGTGTGCTCATCGATCCTTACAGAGGGCAATCGCACTACACCTTCATATGTCGCCTTCTCTGCGGAAGAGCGCCTGATAGGTGACGCCGCCAAAAATCAGGCTGCTATGAATCCAAAGAACACTGTATTTGATGCCAAGCGTCTTATCGGTCGTCGATTCGAGTATGTGTCTTTTCCGCCAATAGCGGCCATCCCTCCCTGATCAGCACGCACTAAACTCTGCACCTCGTAGCGACTCAGACGTTAAAAAGGTACCATCGATTCCTTTGACTATGTCCTTGAACCGTATATCTCATTCGACCTTGCGATTAGGACATGATTCACTGGCCCTTTGAAGTCACTGAGAAGGACGGCTCCCCGCTGATCAAGGTCAGCTATCTCGGGGAGGAGAAGACTTTCAGCCCTCAGGAAATTTCCTCCATGGTATTGACTAAAATGAAGGAAGTTTCCGAGGCGAAGCTTGGAAAGACAGTGAAGAAGGCAGTTGTCACGTTCGTGCTTTTTTCGTGTTGTTTACCGGCAATGCTGCATATTCATGAGTCCGGTTTCGCAGTGTACCTGCCTACTTTAACGACTCCCAGCGTCTAGCAACAAAAGACGCTGGTGCTATCGCTGGCCTCGATGTTCTCCGTATCATCAATGAGCCAACTGCTGCCGCTATTGCTTACGGTCTCGACCGTCAATCAAAAACCGAAAAGAACGTCCTCATTTTTGATTTGGGAGGTGGAACTTTCGACGTTTCCCTTTTGAACATCAGCGGTGGTGTCTTCGCTGTCAAGGCGACTGCTGGTGACACTCATTTGGGTGGTGAGGACTTCGACAACACCCTCTTGGAACACTTCAAGAACGAGTTCAAACGCAAGTCAAAGCTCGACATTTCCGATGATGCTCGTGCTCTCAGACGTCTAAGAAGTGCTTGTGAGCGTGCCAAGAGGACACTATCTAGTGTCACGCAGACTACCGTTGAGGTTGACTCACTTTACCAAGTCAGTTCTACTATCCAGCAACATCGTCTGTCTGGTTCTTATTTTTTTGCAGGGTGAAGACTTCTCGGCAAACATCACGCGCGCGCGTTTTGAAGAAATCAACGCTGCTATGTTTAAATCAACTCTCGACCCCGTCGAAAAAGTACTGAAAGATGCGAAGATGGCGCGTGAGAAGGTCGATGATATTGTCCTCGTCGGCGGTTCTACCCGTATCCCTAAAATTCAAGCACTCGTTTCCGAGTACTTCGGTGGCCGTCAGCTTAACAAGTCTATCAACCCAGATGAGGCTGTCGCTTACGGTGCCGCTGTGCAAGCTGCTGTCCTCACTGGTCAGACCTCTGACCAGACTAAGGACCTTCTCCTCCTCGACGTCGCTCCTTTGTCTCTAGGTGTCGCCATGCAGGGTGACGTTTTCGGTTGTGTCGTTCCCCGTAATACTTCCATCCCGGCGAATAAGAACAGGACGTTCACCACCGTCGAAGACAATCAAACCACAGTCACGTTCCCTGTGTATGTATCCGTCTACAAGTGGTCATGTTACTATACTTATTTCTCGATCATAGCTACGAGGGAGAGCGTACTCAGTGCAGAGACAACCGTTTGCTTGGAGAGTTTGAACTCACTGGCATTCCTCCAATGCCCCGTGGCCAAGCTGAACTTGTCACCACCTTTGAGATTGATGCTAACGGTCTGCTGAAGGTCTCTGCTCAGGATCGTTCCTCTGGTCGTAAGGCATCTATCAGTGAGTCTCTTTCTGAAGTTAAACATTACCATTACTTGCTTCTCATATCTTCACAGCTATTACCAACTCTGTCGGACGTCTATCATCTGCCGAGATCGACCAGATGATTAAGGATGCCGAACAGTTCAAGATGGCCGACAAGGAGTTCACTGCTCGTCATGAAGCTAAATCTGACCTTGAGGCGTACATTCAACAGGTGGAGAGTACAATCACTTCACCGGAGATTGGTATGAAGCTCAAGCGTGGTGCTAAGTCTCAAGTTGAGGCTGAGCTTGCTCGTGCTCTCGAGAAGTTGGAGATCGTGGACTCAACCGCAGATGAACTGAAGAAGGCGCAGTTGGGTATTAAGCGGGCCCTGCAAAAAGCCACTGCTGGCATACGGTGAACGTGAAGGAGTCGTTTTGTACCTCACCTTTAAAGCTATGCTTATACGCTGTATCTCGCTGTCGTGATAAATTTACTCATTTTTACTCGATTCATATTTACTCATGATCATTTTTACTCGATTCATCTGTCACATGCACGTGTCCCGCGCGCTTTGTCACACATCGTTAACAATTTTGAGTTTCTTGAACATTCATCGCGTTGTTCTAGACTTCTAGTACTCTCCCTTCTCTACCATGTCAATTGAATTTTCAGAAACAACGTATGAGGTCCCTACCTCTCCCTACGCTGGTCTAATGCCTATTGCACCAGAAAGGTCATCGTGGAAATGGCCGCTATGATGGACCCTGAAGACGATTACAACACTATTGTCGAAGCGGAGGAAAAAATCAAAGCATCTAGAGTACAGAGAGAGAAGGAAATCGAAGAAGCCCATGCAAATATGAAAGGCGCGTCGTCGATCCATATTCCAGAAAAAATCGCTTACATTCTAAAAGCACTATCCAAAACCCTTGAAGCTGCGAAACAATCCGCGAAAAGGCCGAAATCTGTTCCTTCTGCTGAGACTCATGCTGCCACAGTCAACGAACTCGATAACTCCAAACTATCACTAGCAAAATCTATCAGCGACGCAGAGAATATGCTTGCCAGTCAAGAGGCAGAGCTTGCGGCTTTGAAAGCCGAATGCCAAAGCTTAGAGCACTACGACCCTGCCACTGAGCATGAAAAAGATCTTGACGGAACTGCGTTGGTTCTTGTCTGTCCTGACTCCAACACTTGTTATTAAATTGTCATCATCAGCCTTCGATTGAAAATTTATAAGGGAATGGGATTTGACATCGCATTAGACGATAAGAATCAAGTCTCCAATGTTCTCATACGTATGTTTCATGCATGTGCTCCAATGCAATATAATCATCCTTCATCAGGTTCGCAATCCGGCGATGTTCATTCTGTACCGTTGAATGTCGACAAATCTCCGGCAGATTATACTCGCCATCTTTGGAAGCTGGCAGCTTCGTGAATATTGACCTTACAGCTAGTTACTAGTCGTTTTCCCAAACAAATCCAAGCAAGCAGCTCCATCTTGCTTACATAGAGACAGTCCTAGTTTACTCCAACAATGCAATTACAACGATTCTAAGGCATCCATCTCTGTTAATCTTCGTCATTTTGTCTACATCCACAAAGAAGGCTACAGTGCTCCAGCAATGCGAGGCTGCCCAAACTTTCGAAATCACCTGTAAATTGTTTTATGCTGTATTCTGTCTAGAATTTTTATCAAGGTTTATTTTGCGATGGAGCGTTACTTCTTGGATCTACTTTTTGGATCTACGTGTACTACTGGTACCGTGGTAAAATCCGTGGTGTTGGAAAAATGGAAGTTGTGTTAGTTACCCTGTTTCCAGGCCTCCAGCCAGTGGCGGACGTCTGAAGAGGAATGCTGGAAGATTGTAAAATCGCAATTAAGATCGCGGGGTGTACAGATATGACCCCTATCTCACCTCAATGTAGGCAATTCTTGCGCGAATGCTATCTAAGGATTGTGCTAGACCCATGTGGTACTTTGAGGTGTCCTTGTCCTAGCGAAAGTGTCAAAGAAGAACACGTAAGAGCACGAACATCCAGTACGAACTTTGAAAAAGGCATTCATCTCATCCAGGTCTTTTTGTGTGGACAATCCACCGTAAGTCGTCTAGTGGTCATGAATCGACAGTCGGAAAGGCCAGAAGGGAAATTACATACCTCAACAAGATATCTCATCATGAATGTACTTTCAAAGCGCTTGTAAAGCTGATAGATGGAATGTGAATCGATTCATTCTCTCCATTCGTGCAGATTTACACACCTCTTCGTAGTGATCCTGGAAAAAGTGGGTGACTTGCCGTTTGGTAATGTCATTGGATGCAAATCCGCTCAAGAAATAAACGACGTCTTGGTCGCGCGCGCGCTTCAAAGCTATTTCATACGTTTCTTCTATCCTCGCCAGGTCTTGGGACTGGCACATTGCTGTCCTGGGATGATATAAGAGGTCTGGTTCCGATGTGTTCAAAATTTGGTGGCTTACATAGCAGAAATACGGGAAGTCGGTGTGGGTGCTTTGTCGTATATCGCCTTCACAGCATTGAATCTTAAGGATGTTAGACATCATGAATAGCTACTGAGCCATGCAACGCACTCATTTTGGCCTCCATAAGTTACAGCCTACAGGTGTATCAATTGATTAGTTTCAAAGATGGTTGTAAAGAACCCACAGCCCGGTAAATAGCGCCTTGGAGATCGGCTGGGATAACAGAGTCATCTCCTGTTTTCAGATATTGAGCGAAGCGTCCTTTCAATTCGTTTATAACGCTGCAGCACATGGTCCGGTCATAACTTATAGAAAATCGATTTCTCGGAGGGACGTACGACTGATCCTTAGCAGCAAGACATTGTCCTATAGCACAGGTTCGCAACTGGGAAATATCGGGGCTGTCAGAAGCAGGATATTCATATCCAAGTTTTTGGACAAAGGGCGAAAAAAGAGACTGCAATTGTCGTTCAGAACGCAACGCAACTCAAAACAATGTGACGCACAATCCGAAAGGCATTCAGAAGACTACGAATGTTCTCATCCTCCCACCAGATGGCCGCTAGAGAACTAAGATTTGCTGAAATACCATCCCAGACAAGATCTTCGTCGAATGAACGTTAGCAGTCAATAGATGATCAACAAATTGAAGTACTTACACTCCTGTTCATTACGCAAAGCGTCGATGAGGGTGAGTGCATTGCTCAACTTCATCAAAGCGGCTTTGGAAAGTGCCAACGCATCATTAACCAAGCCCATACGGTCCTCAACAGTGAATACGCTATCGGGTTTCGCAACTTCTGCAGCAATCTTGGACAAATGAGCGTCCTCGTAAAGCACCCGATCTGACGGATTTGCCGTCAGAACTTCGATCCAGTGTAGTCAAATGACTGGCACTCACAAACTCCATTGGTTCCTGCATTGAGTTTGTAAGGCTTGGAAGTATCCAGCGCAAACGTATTTTCGCGAGAATCCAGGACAGCAGTCTTATCGATAGTAGTTTTGCCGCTAGCATCGAAAGTGAGGATACTCAAAGGAATATTCCAAATGGTTTCGTTATCCTTCCCTTCCGCCAAACCCGTCTCGAGGAAGCGGTCCTGGCGAACCTTGATACCTTCCGAAGTTTCAGTGACGGTCACGACAGGGAATCCAATCTGGAGGGAAGTCAAAGTAAATCGACTAGTCTCCCATACGTTTCAGGAGCCAGACGTACCTTTTTGACCCAATTGTCCATAAAGTGGATAATATCCGTGCCAGTGGATTTACTGATCCCAGTCCATAGATCATTCGTGACGCTGTTCGCGTATAAATGCGCCTTGAGGTAGAGGGAGACTCCTTTGAGAAATTTGTCTTCGCCAACATATGCTGATAGCATCCTAAGAACTTGATTATGGAAGAAGAGTGAGTCAAAGTGACACGATTTACGACAATGGATAACGCTAACCTGAGGCGGCTTTGGAATATGAAAGACCGTCAAATATCTGGGGACTATTATCAGCTGATTAATTAATGTGGGCGCAAACGGACCAGGTACCTGTCCTATAGATTCAGCATTGGGGCAGGCAACCTCAATGGGGTGAGAAGACAATTTTGAATCAAGAGCAAGGGCACGATTTAAGTGTACTGTGATAAATTCCGAGTTTGGTTTGAATTCAGGGAAGGCTCTGGAGGGATGAGTGAATGAAAGCAAATGAGAATTTGGAGAGTCAAGAGCGAAATTTGTTAGTTGACTTTTCTGTAACGCTTTGATTAGACACATAGTAAAAATGAGATTATAGATGCACCTTCAATGATGACTTCCCCCATCTTATAATCCTCGGTTCAGCAGTGAGCTTCGATTAGTATTAGACGACGACAAACCAAGGTTGCAAAACCTGTGAAAAGTTAGGTAAACATGACCATCTGCCCACAGTGGACACTGAATGCTTACCCTCATTGAGGTACAGGTAGTCCCACCTGATAGGGTTTGGTGAGAGAGAGAGAACCTGAAGAATTGGTTGGGACCCACCATTCCATCGTTGTTATATTTCCAAACCTAAACAGAAAGGTGTACACAACGCTTTCAAAGAAAGTTGGAGAATACGTACCACATGTGCGCTACTTCGTGACTTTGAACAACAACCACACGTTTTTTTGCTGCCAAATCAGCTTTCTTAGGATCCAGGAGTAATGCACTCGTTCGACCGGTGATGAGACCCCAGTTTTCCATTGCGCCGGCATCAAAATCGTTAGCCTGCAGACAACATGGTCAGTTGTGACATAGGTATGTGCGACTCGAATTCTATAACACGCACCACTAACGTATCAAGCTTTGGAAGAGGATATTCAACTTCGAATACTTGTTCGTACAATGGTAGGACTTTGGCCTTCACGTCCAAAGCAAACTGTGCTTGATGAATTAAATCCTTGGTGGCGTATATCCTCAGCGGAATTGTACGTCCGCTTAATGGCATCTCAGCGGACGACTCAAGATATTCGAACGGCCCATTGGCGAAAGCGACCAGATATGAAGACATCAGCGGTGTAGTTTCAAATTTCGTGACCTTCCACTCTTCATTCAGGTCTACAAACAGAGTCTTCAGATCGGCGTGGTCGTTGGGGGAAAAGACCTTGTCAGAAGTGATAGGCATGTTGCTGATGTTCACTGTATCAGATTTGGAGACCATCGTGATAGTGTATTTAGCTTTGAGCGCGGGCTCGTCCCAACAGGGGAAGGCCGTGCGAGCGTCGGTTGCCTGCAATCGGTAAGCATCAAGCATATGAGATCACAGACAGGAAACTGGCCTCGAACTGAGTCAGAGAATAGTACTTGGTCTTTCCTTCTTCTTCGAAGCTGGAACGATAGTAGCCAGTCATAGAGCCCGTTAATTCACCGGAGAATCCGATCGTGATTTTAGCTTGAGTGCCTGCGAGGAGAACGTTCGGAAACGAGAATGAAACTCGTTTCTCCTTTTCATCGAAGGAAGGTTCAGAAGATAGTTGGTCAGATTGTGAGCCAGCAGAGGTCACCGTTCTAGATAGGCAAAATGGGATCACTTAGACAAATTCCGAATCTTAAGATTGTACGCACGCCTGGCCGAGCTTGAGCTTGGAACTGTTCATGATAATCGTCTTAGTTTCTTCCTTGACATCAAGGCTACACAATCATTCAGACCCAAATTTACCGACTGAACACATGCGCTCACACACCTCACTGTCACAGAACCATCGAAAGTCAATTTGTCGAGATCGGTGCGGACGGTAAGGTCATAATGAGTAGGCTTGACGTTGGTGGGGAGACGAAATTTGGACGCAGGGGTTTCTGAAGTAATAGTGGACATTGTGGCAGTCCTGGTTGAACTGAAGATCCTTGTATTCTTCAGATCATGTGGTGAACTTGATAATTGATTGTGCCGAAATCCGAGTGCTACACATGCTACCGTGCGGACAGAAAAACGTTTTGCAGAGACATTGAGCAATGTCGGCGAAAGAAAAAACATCAACGTTCGGTTACGTTCCTGTGAATGAAAATTACAATATTAATATTTACTGTATTGAGCGCTTACTTATAACAGAGAGGCCCACAGAATCTGTTGCAGAAGCCCGCCCAGCCTGACGCCCTAATTGACACTATGATTTCGGACCAGGATCGTCACGTGAAATCAAAAAAACTCTCCTGTTTAAACAGAATGTTTACATTAGTTTACTAGTGTACCCCTGCAGGGACCTACACCTTGCTTGGTCAGATGTTTTGTGCGCTATCTCCACGGCCCAAGATGTGCCAGTTATACAGTAGATCAAGACACACCAGGCGCAAAATAAGTTTCATTTGACACATTGAAGAAGTGTTCTCATTCTAGTATGCTCATATCAAAGAATATGTTACTGCTTCCAAACATCTCCAAACATTTCTTAAACTTGTCAAGTCCATGCCTCGGCGCCCTGCTCCGCCGCTTGGTATTCCGAGATCTGTCCTTTATTGTAATCTTTTCTTTATTGTTCTTTCTCGCTACACATACCCATTCATTCTAGTCTCTCCTTATTGTCTTATTCTCTACCCTGTAGGTACTACATGTATAACTCCTAGTAGCTAGTCTGGTGCTTTGCTCCGTTACGCTGATTAGTAGGTATAAATACTGCCTGTACCATACTGTAGTTCCTCAGTTTAATTATCAACTTAGATTGCTCTCTCCAACTCAGACAACTTGTATTGCCCTTGATACTCTCTGTTTCTACCTTAGGACTTCGACATTCTTTGGTTCGCTCCTTGTTGTCAGCGGCCTGGCTGCTTCTGGTTCTTCCCTTCTCTACTCTCGGTCTCCGGGGACTAGCGGCATAATGGCGGTGTTGTTAATAACTTCACCACTGTCCCATCATAGCTTCCGCCCTTAGTTACCGATCAGCCCTTGGCACAGCTTCCCGGTATACATGATCTTAATAGTATAATTAAACTCAAACTGTTAACGTCGTACTGATTATAATTTCATGCCTCCAAGAACTTCAGCTCAATCCAGGGCTAACTCCGAAGAAAACACCTTCTTCACCACAGCCCAATCATTTGCCCCATTCTCCGAATCCATTTCTGCTATTGGTCTGGCAACAGTCCCCACAACTTCAACCCTTCCTGAAAATATGGAGGAAGACCAAAAATTTGAGTATAGTACGTTATATACAGGTGATGGACAACCTGTTCAAGTTCTGACCCCTTGTCATGGACAACCCCCTGTGGTCGCCCCAACTCGGGGCCGATCTATTTCTCGACATGATTCCCCCATCCTTCAGGCCATAGCTTGTTGTACAGGTAAACAACCCCAACGCTGTGCTACTTCGAACTCTCCTCGTGACCCACCTCCTCATTTCGATTTGGACGCTGGTGATCATGACAATCAAGACTCTCCGGTCGACCCCGCCGATTCGGGCATCAACAACCCTGAAAACCAGGACCCGGATGACGACTCCGGTGATTTACAGCAAGGTGGGCCGGGTGGCCCCAGTGGACCTGGTGGACCTCATTTTCCAATATCTCCTGACATCCCCAACGAGCAATGCACTATGTTGGAACTTCTCTCTGGTTTCAAGGGTTCCATTGAAACCCTCAGTACTGTTCTCGCTGTGCTCAACCGACCCTCAGACAACTCTGAATCAAAGAGTAAGGTCAAAGAGTCGGAGGTATTCGATGGTTTGGATCCCCAAAAGCTCAGAACCTTCTTCGTCAATCTTGCCCTTGTAAGACCTGGGTCAAAATAGGTCTTAGGGAAGGTTTTGGTATGTGGAGGTTTATGTTGTAGCGTGCTAGGAGCAGGCTGGAGCTCGAAGGGAGCTACGAGAACCGCGACCGAGGACGGGAATGAC